>VWZT01008132.1:2239108-2266681 GCA_013397055.1 Pachycephala philippinensis
CTCTCCTCTCCTCTCCTCTCTTCCTTTCATTTTTGGCTGCTGGGAAGTTGCCAGTAATATCCAGCATTTGGTCTGACAACTGTTCTACTGTAAATATTTAGAAGAATCCATTAGAGATTAAACAAAGTGTAAGTAACTGCTCCTAAGTGATAGCTCTTATTAATGTTTGCAGCTATAGACACTTTACAAATGCATGTGAAAATCCTACCTCTAGGCTGCTTGTAAGAAAGGGCACGACAGAAGGCAGCAACCAGAACACAGTGTAATTCGAGCATCAGTGTGTTATCATTACAAATATCAGCACAGAGACAGCATTCTGTAGTGAGTGTGCCATGCTTGCAAATCTTCCAGGCAGCAACGGGTAGAGTGCATTACCCTGACCAATGTATTTTAAATGATCCGTATAAAGCCGCAAAAGTACTCAGAGTCCCTGTTAAGACATCTTTGCTTTTCTCTGGCCTGCCCCAAAAATATAACCTCCCCCCTGCAAAAAAAAAAAACAAACCCAAACCACCAAGTCCCCTTCCACCTCAAAATGTATCAAGAATTGTTGCATGTCACGGGAAAAGACAGCCACTGGTCTGGTGGATTTTTTAACTCTTATTGTATTCCAAAATTATACTGTTCATACAGAATCTTAAATGTTCTCTGTGCAGTAGGTTATTAGTAGCAGAGCAGGGATGAACACTAACACTGTTCTGGAGGTCATTATGAAATACTTAAGAAGTAATTCTAGCAGAAGTCTCTTTCCAGTGGACATAATTTTGAGAATAGAAAATGCTGCTTTTGCAACAAACTGAGATGAATGAAGATGTATAAACACATCTACATGTAAGACAATTTCTTTGCTTAAAAAATAGATGATGTTCTAGGAACACAGTGAACAGCAGGTATATGCCTATGTATGTGCATACCATAGCAGACTTTTCTATCATAACAGAGGTTGGTGATACAGATTTTTAAAATTTTAATTACTTTATTTATTGTCAGTGATCAGTAAGTAGAGTGTGCTGGTTCCAATACAGAAGGGGTGAAAACTGGATCACAACATTTGACTCCAGTGTCCACCTTGAACAAGTTAGGTCCTGCAAGAAGAAGGCCTGGAGCTTATCCAGACCACTTATGATGCTTTCCCAGGGTGGTAATTTCTGGTACTCACAAATAATGCATGTAAGTCAGACCTCTTAGCAACACATCTAATTTTTAAATCTAGCAGTCTCTTTCTCATTTCTTGCCCCCTTACCTTAAATAAAATATCTGGATAGTGTCCAGGTTATTCTAGACATCAATCTGTGCTCATCCTTTCCACTCAGTTTCCTAGTCATATCCAACCTTTCAAAATTAGTCACCATTTTCCATACGTGAGTTTAGATCTTTATTAGAGAAACAGCTAAAAGCAACCTGGACAACTGGGAGGGCTGGGTATGAGCTACTGAGCAGGAATGTGCTGACTTGGTGGGTACTCCCATCTCTGACCATGGTGACTTACAGTGTTGGTGGCTTCCGTGTCACAGCAGGGAAGAAGGTAGGATGTAAGGCAATTTATCCCCTACTGCACCTCCGTGTGTGCATATATAGGAGCTTCAGAAGGCCAAGCAGGAGCGATACTCTTGCTCTAGAAAAGCTGTAGAGGGGCAGACTCAGTGGTCTCTTCGAGAAAGAGGAATATTAGTAAGTTAGTGGGCTTGGATAGCTGAGACCAACTGAAGTTGTTTGGCACAAAACCCCCCTAAATGACTGTATTCACCTTAAAATAAAAACAGCAAGAAGCAGAAGCAAGAATGCATCAGACTTTTCAAAACCTGTACAAATATCAGCTCATTTTTCATGTTAATCCTCTTTTTACAAGAGGCCATTTTCCTAAATTTTCAAAAATTGTGGAGGAAGCAGATAAGTTATCTTCTAAGACTAGCCAACAACTCCTGGGTTGCCACATCCCAAGGCAGAAGTTTAAAATAGTTCAGATGGACTGAGCCCTACAGGTGTTTATTTGCCTCCAATGACGACAAAGTTTGCTGTCCCCATGCCCAGAGGACCTCCCCCTCTTCATCCACAGAAGAATTAAACCTGACAAGACAGACGTTGACTCTTGAGGAGCCTGGACAGCTGGCTCAGCCATGGATGTCCAAACCTGCCATACCTACAAGGGGAAACAAATCCCATCATGGGTCTTAAGTGCAGGCACCTTAATTTTTAAAACTGAATAAAAAACTTTCAGAGGTCCTAAATTGTAGATAAAAGGCAACTAAACCTCCAGAGCTCTTAATTCCTACTCTGGAGCCATGCTTGAATGTTCAAGGGCAGCAGACGTTTTAACTATGCATCATTTTAGGGGGATTGATGGGGTATCATTATATCTCAAGTTTGTGATGTTGTGGGCCATTCCCACCTATTTTACAGCTTAATGGCCATGATGCAAATAGTTGTTTCTCAAAATTTGCTGTTCTATGTTAAGTTACAGCTTAAGCACATGCAATTTGAGTGTGAAACTGCTGATTGAAAATAGAAATACTTTACAGTATTACATGTAGCCCAAATGTGACTGCACACCCTGGGGACAGTGGGAGTGGGGATCCCTTTCAGTGAGGACAGGTTACACCTTCAGAGCAGGAGTCACACTCTAATGGGGATGAAGTATAAAAAGGGAGGGTATAATTATAAAGGTAATTTTTCTTCTTTTGCTCACAGCCATACTGGCTGAGGGAATATGCTGTGTAGGGTAATGGTTTCGCTGAGCTCTGTATAGGACAGCACCATTAACACTCCTGCAGGATGCTAATTTGAAGAAAGAAAGTGGAATATATGCCATAGTTCATAACAGACAGTAGCAGTGAACAACTTGGCTGGTTTTTCCTTCATCTTTTTGAAAGAGAAGGAGTACTGCATCATTTCACTCTTTTTTTTTTTTTTTTTTTAATGTAAAACAACATTCCATCTTCACATCCTCTTTAAAATACTAACTTACTGGTGCTTTTTAAAAAATTTTCTTTGATATAAAGAATAAACAAACTAAGGAAGAGACGACACAGTTGAAGAAATTTAGATACACGTTTAGGCTTTAAAAAATTAAAAGGTACTGTTTATTTTGTCAGTAATTTCATATGTACTTTAAACTGGATTAGACAAGTGGCTAAGACACAACAAGAGAAAATTATGTGAAATCAAAAGGATACTTTCTTGATATTTTCCCATTCTCCATCCTGCACCAATATATAATGGTAAAATCAACAAATCTCCTACTATCTGTTTGCTTACACTGATGCCTCATTCAGCAGATATGCTACATTGAAACCTTACTAGACATAAAAATCCAATTTTCTTCATAAGGCAACAATGTGGAGTTTGTTATAAGCAAATGAATGTTTATTTAATTTCTGAAATCTCCTGTGAAACAAGTAGTTCTCAAATCACAAAGAAAATATTGGATCATCACCTTACATTAGAAATATGGCACTTTTATTTCCTTTTATCCACAATTATTTCATTCTCTTTTTTTTTTTCAATGCCATTAGAATTAGATTGATAAGCATAACACAACCCACAGGGAGTAAAGAAACAGTGATATTGCTGCTACTATCTTCAGACAAAATGCTAACAAAAGGCTGGCTTGTCAGCATGTGTCCCTAGAAGGGGTACAGCAGCAAGGGGTGTCTGAAGGTGCCCAGCACAAACTGTTGGATCCACTCAATGGTTCCTTTCCCAGGCACAATAATTTATGGTTAAAGTACAGCATGCTTTTAAAAAGATATCTCACCTCTGATTTGAAACATACATGTGACTGAGATTATACTGCCTCCCTGAGACTGCTGCAACGATTTTATCTACCAAGGCTTTCTGAATTTTTTCTTAATTAATGCAGTTCAATCTCACTGATACCTGTTTCCAACCACTGATCCATTATATCTTTACTTCCAGTAGCAGATATCTTTATAGCATAGATATTTTAGGGGCAATGCTTTGTTACAGACTGCCTTTTTTTTTTTTTCCTGCCTAGAGAAAGAGCTGCTGCTGTGAAGTGTGCCTCAGACAAGGCTGGCTTTGGGGAAAACTGTTCCCTAAGCTAGTTGCAGATTTTACTATGCTTTTTTATCTCTAAGAACAGGCATGACTGAGGCCTCAGCATATCTGAGCTCAGCCCTGTTCTATGCCAGTGAAAGGCTTTTGGTGATAAATGTTCACGTACCTGTTCTTTGCCTATGAAGCTGTTACAGGAGAATTGGGGCAGGGTCTAACACAGTGCTGTCCCTATGTAGTGACCAAGAAACTGTGCTCCTGCTGGAATTGAAGGCATGAGACCATCCCAATTTCCCTCCTTGCTGTGCCCTGCCTGCCACCAGCAGCTCTCAAGCATTATGAAGCAACAAGACACTTCAAAATGTAGAGATCTTCTTAATCCCTGGTACTGAACGATTGCTTTGGCACGGGCATTGGGGTGGCTGTGCCTCCTCCTCGCAACGCAAAGTGGAATAAGGCCAAAAGCAACCAATCTGGATTTGCTGGCAAGAGTCACAGCTCCAACCTGAGAGGTTCCCCAAATGTCTCAATCCAGACTGGTTATAGCAGCTATCAGACAGGCAGTGCCTTTCTCATTCTTCTCCAAACATGTGTTGTTAAAGGTAACATGGCCCCTAAAGCATTTACTTACATCATGGAGCTGCATCTCATTTGATTGCTATAAAGTGCTTTGAGGACCACAGGGTAAAAAGTCCTACAGAACTGCACATATATCTGGAGTCTTACTGCTGCTGTTGCTATGTGATTATATAATTTTCTCAGGGGTTTTAAGCATGGTTGAAATCACAGTAGTTTGCAATAATTATACTTACTCTCTTTTTCCCACGTACGTGATAAACTTTGCAAATGTTTTCCCTGATCATTTGGCCTCCTTTTTATTTAGCTTGCCTTTGAACACCTCTTTCTAATTTTCTGCGAGAACACCTTTGTGGTACTGGCTTTTTTCCATATGGAGTGTTACATACGATGTTGGTATGGAAAGTATTACACTGCAAACAGCAGATTTAATCTGAAAAAGATACTTTAGAGATTAATGAACAGGCTTTGAGTCTCTCCTTTTATAGGACGCTGGTTTGATTCTTACTGAAATCAAAGCAATCTGTTTGCCTTCCTGTGAGGATATAGTTTAGTAGCCATTTATAAAACTACTTAGTAATCTAAAAGTTGAACACCTAAAAAAGCACTGAAATTTTCAACTTTGTTGAGTCTCTCACTGAGACACAAAGGAATAGGGCTGCCTACTCCAAGCACTGTAGGAATCTTACTCCCAAATATAATGGCAATGATTTAAAATGCATGAACATTAATTTTAAAAAGTTAATAAAGTAGTGCTAGAAGCCTTTCATAAGTCTTTTGAATTCACACAGCTATGCTTTTCTTTGCATTATTAGGGAAGAGAATTTTTTTTCCAGTCTTCTAAAAATAATGAGAAAATAATGGTTTTGCTCTCTGGAACACCATGAAAACATGGTCATTACGTCAAAAATATTTGATATTTTATTTTCCCCAATACAAAATTACCTAAAACTGTTGAGAAGCTAAAAAATAGGAATGTTTAAACTTTGAATTAGTTAATGACTGAGAAGTTCAAGGCATTATTTTCAAAGTTAATATGTTAGGCTTTTGCCTACTTCAGGAAGATAAGGGTCTGCTCCAAGCACAAGAGCCTCCATTCAAGAATGAGTCCTTAATTTTAATCAGGTATTTAAGTCTAATTGAAGTCAAGGGGTCTGTAACATATGTGTGTAGGTAACCATATGCTGATGTGCTTTTTCGAATGCGGAGGAATTTAATCGTGGGCTTACATGGTAATTGTATGGGGTTTTTTTCCAATTTGGTCTGAGAAGGTAGAAAGTAGCATAAAAGGGATCAAGAAACATTAAAACTTGTTAAACTTAGTGCTCAGTGTAGAGGAGAAAAAGAGCCTTTTATTTCCCTGAAATTTTTGACCTTTTTTGTTATTTTTCTTCTCCCTGTTGCTCTTTGCTCACCAACCACAGTTCTCGTTTGCTGTGGACAATTCCCAAAGGGAACATTCCTCGCTGGAGTAACTTACCCAGCTCTTTTCCTTAATTTAGAGTGAGTACAGCACCCCTTGCAGAATCCATAGCAGACCCTTTGGCTGCAAGCCAGTGCTAATAGCATGTTTTCCAATAATCTAATCTCTTCAGTCACAGAGCAGAAATCAGAAAGTTAAAAGAACTGGCTTCCCAACTTGTCTCAGTCCGCCTTTGAAATCTGTGCGTGGAAATGTTGTGAGAATAACTACAATAAATTGTTACCACACTTGCAGCCATGACTCAATAGTTGTGCCCATAACAATCTGATGTATATGAGGGAACCCTCTATAAAGCAAGGTTTAATGTGGTGCCAGGAACAGACTCTCTCATGAAGGCTTGCGTGTGCAAAGAAGCCAGAAATTTCAGCCAAAGCTGAGGACATATTGTAAATATCCATGAATTAAACACCTCAGAATCCTAAGAGATAGGTATCGTTTCTCTTTTGCAGATGAAGAAATTGAAGCTCAAAGATGACAAAGCCAAAACTTCTAAGTTTGGCTCTAGAAGTGAAGTAGCAATTCTTTGATTGGACTCCTGAAAAAATAGCTCTATTTTCAGACCTCTGACTTCCTGCATCTTCCACAGACATTCTGAAAATGAGGGTATATACATAGGAATGAAGCAGGAGATTAGTTGTGTCACTGGAGGCCCTAGGCTTGAAAATGTATGTTCTAGTACTTTACAATGCTAGAAAGGGACCATAACCAGCCAGCTTTATCAACCTTCAAACCTAAAACCTCTAACTTTCTTCAAAGGCGCATAACTCAGTGGTATTGTTAGGGAAAGACAAAGTAACTCGATGTTGAAAGTTAACCTTTTATTTTCTTCCACATGGTTTCTTTTTCATGTGTGCTGGACTGCATATATTTTTGCTTTGGAGGTGGGGAACTGACATCATCACAATTATTTTTTTCCTGATTTCTAACATTATGCAGAGGTCTGGTGGTCTACAGATTACAAGCTGATAACTGGGTCCATCGTTCTACCCCAGGACTGGATCATGTATGATTTTGATTGCTGTCACCAGGAGCACATGCGCGTTGGGTACTTGGGGTAGCAGTTTGCTACCTCTGTGAGACAAATGGCATGACTTGCTTCATGCAAGTCCAGGAGGTCAAGGAGCAAGTAAAGGAGGATGTTTTCATTCTAGGGCACAGTTCAGTCTTTCCTTTCATTTATTCCATTTTGGCATCTGCTTGTGTCACTTTTAAGCACAATTTTTCTGCAGCAGCCCGGCATTTTGAGTGGTGATGTTGCGGTCATCTCACATCCGAACCCTGTCTCATGGCAGCCCAACGTGGTGACAAGCCACTAGCCACCAGCTGAGCTGCCAAATAGTCATCATATTGGATGCTTTAAAAATAACTGCTGTGATTTCAGGTTTTTCTAATATCTAGGGGATGTTTGGTTTTCACTGAAGCCTAACTAATTGTTGGTATAACTTATATTAGACAGTTCTATTTGCAGTAATGGGTTTCTATAATTAAGTTAGAGCATGACAAAACAGAACTGAACAGTCCTCTCTTCCTCATTACTGGAGTTACTAGAAATATGTTCTTCAACAGACCACGTTGCAAAGTGCTAAGGATATTTTGCAAGCTGGCTAAGGCATCCAACACCTGAAAAAGCAGCTCTCTTAGGCCACGAAAGAAGCAAATGGATAATTTTCTTGTGCAAGATCTTGGATAGGAAGAGGTGTCTCACAAATTTGTACTCGCACATGCAGAACAAGCTTAAACACGCACCTTCAGGATGCTGCTCTGATCCAGCCTAAATTATGTGACACCTACCATTGTCACCAGTTAAATACTTCAACAAAAGTATATTTTTATGACCACTTCTTCAATTGTGCATAAAAAGTGTCAGATGCCACTTTGGATGTGCATCAGCGATATTAAATAATGTATTAGACAAATAAAAAAGTCATCCTTAAAATTTATAGCTCATAGTTTGCCCATTAATCTTTCCAAATGTGGGGTTTTTTTCAGTTTAGGCTAAAGACAAATTTTAAAGACAAATTAGACTTTTTTTTTCATAGTTTTTTGCTATTGTATAGAAACATTAAAATGGCTTCAAAACCATTGACTTTGCAGCTCTTACTGTAAAACATTTAATAAGACTCATAACACTAACCCAAAGTTTCCTAGATACTTAATTCTTGATTTTATATATAATTATTGGGCTACAGGGCTTTGTTTTTCTTTACCTAATACTGTCAATAGGTGGCCTCGGTTTATTTTTTAATGTAGAATTTCTTTTTTCTTTTAAATTGAAATTCTATATCCTATAATTCCTTATCACCTTTACAATGTTGCTGTTGCTATTTTAAGTTAAAGCCACTCAGACAATCATTAATGGAAAAAAATTCCATTAGAAGATATCACTCTTTAAAAATAGAAATATTTTGTCAAATATTTTGACAAAGTTTTGTCAACACTTATTTTCAAACAACTGAAAGCATGTATTCCAAACAAAGTGAATCAGATTATGTTTTTATTCTTGTGGAATGTTTAATTTTTTTGCATTGTATGGCAATTTTCAATGAATCCCACTTTCGAAAATCCTTGTACAATCCCATTCCTCTCATCCTCTGTAGATGTGATCCTTATGGGCAGACACTGAAGCAGAGTAAAAGAGGGACCTGTCTCCATCCTGCATCCACCCAGCATCTGTGGGGGGTGTTTTCCACTCTGGAGGTGGCAGCAAAGCAACAACAGGGAATTTGGTCTGTGCAGCCACTGGCTGCAACATTCACCTACAGCCCTGTGCAGTCTAGAGTTTCTCTTTTCAAATATAGCCTGTGCATAAGCTTTCAATTAATTTAACTATCTGGAAAGTTTGATGTGTCAGCGTTATATTGTTAATTGGATTTGGGATAACAAACATACTATTACAGATGTTGCATTAACTAAAAAAAAAACAAAAAAACCCACCAAACACAAGTTTTAATTAATTTTAATTCATTTTCTCTTCCAATCAGCTGAGCTGATTGGTGTGCAAATCCTCAGGGAAGTGAAATGCACCGTTTCTCTGCTTTAGTACAAAATGGGTGATAGCCTTGATTTTGTCACCAGCACCCCAATAATTCAGCTCAAATACTTTGTAGCACAGCTGCAGCTCAACAGCAAACTGCCTGCTGTGTGTCACTGCAGTGATGTCAGATGTATGACGGTTTTGGGGAAGTGAATGATGCTCCGTGTGAGCACTAAATTTCTTTCATGTGGGTCAGTGTGTGCGGCAGTGAAGCTGGTTGGGAGGGAAAGGCTCAGACTTCAAAGGGAGGGCAGCACGCAGAAGGGGTGATGAAGCATGCCCTAACTACGTGCCATTCATAGTTACTTCACTAGAAAATCCAGGCACACGGAGCTGTTGAACTGAGTCAGTTTCTCAGGAATCAGATGCCTCCTTAAATCTCACCCATCCTATTATTTAATCCCAATCCAAACAGGCCATCCAATCACACTGCCCTCTATAAATCAGATAACTGTGCTCCAAACCATGGACTACCCCAGTGTTGATTAACACATTAGTGAAATCCTCACCCCTTTTTCTTAACAGGAGTTTTACCACTGACTTTAGTGGCCCAGGACTTTTGTCAGTGAGTCCAAGCTGACCGGTGATGATGTCTCTTGTCTGTTTTCCACTAGAGTTGAATTTGATTTCACATCATGCTGTCCATATTTTGCATTCAGAAACTTTTGCCTTCTTTCTCTTTTAGACTAGCATGAGTCCCAGTGACATAAGGGAAAGGTGAAAACAGTTGGATCATCATTTGCTGAGTGTTGATAGCACTGCAGCAGAGAAGCGGTCACTAGTATTTTAATCATTAATTTCAACTTGGAATTTTGGACAGTATCTTGTGTCACTGGCAGATGGACGGTCCAGTCAGCCTGGAGAAGTTAGTCTTTTTTCCTTATGAAAATTTGAGATCAGAGTTTTTTCTTGTTACAATTTATAGAATACAATTTTTAGAGACTTTCCAGCACTGTGATACTCCTTAGTACCTACACTATGACTTGAAATCTTGATGTGAGTCTTGAGTTTAAAGAGACAGGTTCCATTTCAATGATTGTAGGTGTCAGTCCAGAACAGTTCCACAGTTCCACTGTGAGCAACATACTTGGGGCTTCCAGTTAGCTTCAGTATGGTATGAATTTAATAGTTATACAGAACAAAATCATTTCATTCAGTACAAACTTTTGATCAGTTCCACTTAGGAAAATACACTAAATTGAGAGGATATTAAGTAATTGACCAAAGGCACATCTGAGCACCGCCAAGGCAGTGGGCTGGCTTTCTGTCTGGCTTATTAATTTTTTAACGCTGTAAACATGGTAGTAGAAAATAATAGTTTCGACATGGGATTACAGGCTTTTGCTGTCTAAACCCTTCTCCCTAGTCCCCAGCATGGAAAGTAAAATCTGTTACATCCTGCTGTTCTTTCTGTGGTTTCTGAAACAAAACTTTGAGAGAAAAACTCTGGTCTCAAAAGACCCTGTGGGAAACGAGAAACTTGCAAATGCTACTGTAGTTGTGTAATGTTGACAGTATGAGCTGAGTGATCCTTATACAGATTGGAAATACACGAACATCTGTGTAATAAGCAACAATAAAAGTCTCCAGTATGTTGGGAGAACAAAACAAGAGAAGCAAATGGGGTGTGGGGGGTAACAGGCTCTGCTGCCACCAGGATAGCCTAAGCATTCACGACCTTTGTTAGAAACACAAAAATGGTAGAAGGAACACTACCATCAAGGAGAAAGTCAAGTATTTTTCAAAGAATGAGCATGTAGAATGTACATTTTTGCTTCTTTACTCAGTAGAAGCATGCATCTCTTGTAGTGAAGAGAATGGAGAGTCAAGGGAGTCACAGTGATGTTGGCAACTTTGTTTTTAGAGTTCTGTGTCCATATGAACGGTATAAAATCAGCTGGAGATCTTCATGACAGCAACTTGCAGGATTAGAGTATTAAAATACTGTCTATATGTGCATCAAATATAGTCTCTTTCCAAAAGTCACACCTCCTTTTTTATCTGAGCACAGATGCTTTATTTGCAAGTAGCTGAATCTGACAACTGTCATAACATACTGGTTATACAATTATTAGGTTGCTACAATTACTAGATTACTACTTTTATTAGATCACACACTTACCCTTCTATTACAGCTCTTTTTATTTAGACAATAAGAGGGAGAGTATGTAATTGAGTTTTACATTTTAGAAAAAATTCATAATGTACAGTCTTGAAGGCTGAGTATTTGGAGCTGTCTCTAAAAGTAATATCTGTAATTGCTTATAGAATTTAGAACTTAATGTGAGAGGGTATTGCATGACCTGGTCATACCTTCACCATTACTATCAGGGTGTTTAAGCCAATTTTCTCAGGGATCATCCTTGGTTCCTATACTGCTTAAACTTTCTGGATCCTTGAATGTTGGTGGTGCTTCATAGTATGTGGAAAAAAAAAAAAGAAGTCCATTTCCCTTCTCTCTCCATGAAAAGAATTTTTCAGTTTATTTACAAAACTCTCTGGAATGACAAGGAGCCATTTGTGGTTGCTGTGGCTGATTTCTGTTGTGCTGAAGATACTAGGAGACTGCATAAAACTCTGCACCCCTGGTGAGATTTTTCAGCCTGTTGATGCTCTTTCTAACCGAATTCAGGGGAAATGTGTTCTGGCTGCCAGTGTACTTAATTTTCAGGATCACTCTGCCAGACATGTGTTTAATAATGATGAGGCAATCCCCAGTGAGGTCTTGGCCATTTGGGCCAAGGGCCTCCTTGCTCATAGACACCACTACAAAATAGTTATGGATGCTCCCTGAGACTGTGGAACAGTCCCATACTCATCTTTCTGTTGCTTTTTAGAACTGTTGACATTTGGTGAATAAAATAGGTTGATTTCTTTTCCCTCAGATGTGAAATGCCTCTTGAAGAAAAAAAATTGTCAAGTGAGGCAGATGTTTGGGGAAAATTTGTTTGGTTTGTATAGGATCTTTTTCCTTCAGAACATAGGAAGACACTTGGGATTCATCTTTGCTACACGTTTTGTATCAGAAGGCAGCAATACTCTGAAGTAAAATAGAAGTCAGGCAAATCTCTGGAGGAGTTACCACTTTCTTAGAAAGAAATCCTAAAGTATTTGTGAAGAACAAATCACAAAGAGAAGCAGAAGACATTAAGCCTTTAACAGCTGACTTTTAGGCTGATTTTTCCTCTTTGCCTCTTTTGCGGGTGCCTCAGATTCTTGTAGATCCAGAGGAGGCTGAACAGACAGTCCACATTCCTCAGTTATCACCACTGATTCAGTTGCATCCCAGAAAACTTACGGCCAATCCAATGTAGTAATTGCCATGTACGGGTCTATCTTCCCCAGCCGCTCCCCCATCACAGCACACCCAGTCCCTTGCCTCCCTGCAGGTGATTTAAGGCCTAGTGATCAAGCAGAGCTTAGCCTGCAAGACTGACCTCAGGTTTCCCCTTGGCCCAGGCTGGCAATCCATTTAGCACTGATAATACAGATTTATCAAACCCATGCAGGCTGGCTCTCCCGGTGCTGTCCCACCACTCCTGGGCTTTGTCCCTGCTCCGTGCTGCCTGTTGCCCATACAACAGTTCAGCATTTTTGCCCCACCGTTGCGCATCCCACCTCTAACGCGTTTCCACACAAAGAAACATTGTCCAAGAAAGAGTCTGAGGAAATACGCTGCGGTTTGCAAACTGAATTCCTTAATGACTTTCTCATTAGAAGAGCTGACTGCCAAATGCTGTTTGCATTTGCCTAAAGGACGGTCTGCATGATTGAGGGTAGCTCTGCTTTACATGAAGCATTGTTTTCAGGCCACCACCACAGGCAGCTGCTTCTCACTAGGCAAGGGGAAGAGAAAGAAAGGCGAGGGAGCGTACAGAGCAATCGGATGACACGAGAACCCATGGGATTTCCCATCCCAAATCCCCACCACCACAAGGGCTGATGTCCACGCGGGTGCTGCGTGGTGGGTAAAGCTGAGGTGGGGTCTGGCTCTCGCGGCAAGGAGCAGCCCAGCTGGGAAGGCTGAATTCCAGAGCAGCTCTGCTGTGAAAATATTTCCTGTGAGAATGCGCAAGCCTGAGAAACCAGGAGCAGCAGCAGGGATGGATTTCATTTGCCTAGCATATCCATTTCCAGAGCAAACCTCTAAATGGACATCTTGTTGTTGGAGACAGGTGATGCACCTCAGCTGCGGCAAATAGGCAAAGAATATTCTTCTACCCTGTGCTTTTCCCCTGGCTGTCAGAATGTATGCCCAGCTGGATTCCTCCTGCATTTTCTTATTTCCATGTCTTTTTGATTCCATAAATTTTAATCTAGATATGGAGTAAAACTGATTGAAAAATGTCATTGTGAAAGTTTAGAATTTTTTTGCTGCATACAGTCAAAATCTAGCTTCTCGTCCCTGAAAGTTCAGATTCAAACTCAGCTCCTTATACTTAACTTTCTATTTTTAACAGAGACCACGACTCATTGTTTCCAGAGTAGGGTTTTGGAAAATATTCTGAGATTTCATTTGCTAATGAGACTTAAAACTAATATCTGGACAAACGGCTTTCACAAAAAGAGGCCTCTGGGAAAAAAAGGGCTTAAAGCCAGACAGGAGAAGGGAATAGTTCAATATTAATTTAGGGTCTTCTCTAATCTCCAGTATTTAGGTTTTCCAAAAAGAAAAAGGATGGATAGATTTTGGACCTGTAGCCAGTCATGAGTCTGCACATGCATAGTTTGTACCACTTCTGGCTGATGTTAGTGTAAGAGGTGAGAAAGAACTTGTCCGTGGGTCTCTGTGCTCCCACCATTTGCTTTGCCCATTGCTATGCTGCATTTTCCATCCCTGAGAGTCTATGATTTCACTGTGCACAAAAAGTGTTTGGATTCAAGAGGGCGGAGCACTCAGTGGTTAACAGGGTCATGCATAGATTATTTCATCCTCATTGAGTCAGTTTGGAACATTGTTGAGAATTTTTTATATAATTTTTGTCTTTTGTAAGGGAGCAGGTTGTACCAAAGACCAAGTGGTTTCAAGCAAGAGTATTTAGCAAGAGCATTTTTTGGACCTATTCACAATGCTATAACCCATACCTCCTGGTTCTGCAGCCAGTCTCTAACCCACAAGGCCACAGTGCCCGACCCTCTGCCAAGGCACTGAACCTCTTTTCGTCCCTCTTACCACGTCTATAATTTGTGGCTAATGGGAGTGGTGTGCTCTCCTAGTGCTTTTTCACCTGCTTTTTCACTTCAAAGCATTTCTTAAAGTGGGTATATATTACTTACCCATTTCCACTGTTGACCTAAGTATAGACATTTGAAGCAATGCTTACACCTGGTGTACCGTGACTGGGTTTCACCAGATGGAGTTTATGTTTCCAGCCTCTTGTGGCACATCACTTAAACACTGAGCTCAATGGGGGAAAAAAACGAGGTAAAACTTCTTGTTGCTTCCTTGGGATTATGGTGTGCTGTTGCTGAAGCACTTGGGATCTGCAGGTACTAACACTTCGCTGCAAGGAGAGAGGAATAGTAAGGGCCAATTCTGTACCCAGGAGTAATAAGTTCCCTCTCTCGCTGTGTTTCCTTCTTAAATCCCTTCAATCCCACTCAGCCTTTGCAGCAGGGGAGGGATCAGCCCCTACATCACAAGGATTTGGCAAGCATCTGGATCTGCACCAGAGAGGGAGGAGGCTGAGGGGTAACAAGAATGAGATCTTCAGCTGGAGCTTGGAGATGCCTCATTTCAAACATGCTATCTCATTCTCTAGGCACAAATATTTTTGCTCCACCATTTGTTTCCTCCCAGGTTCAATGACAAAGCCCAGTGCTTTCAAAGAATGCCGATTTCTGGAGCATGCGGCTTGCTTTGATTCTTGCCTGAGCCAGAATAAGTGTCTACCCTTATTGCAAGTGCAATGAGAAACTATTTTATTACACAGATACAAGACTCAAAGAAAGACAGACACAGCTGGGGAGAAACCAAGTAAATGCATCTCTTTAATAGTTTTTATGAGAAAAAACCCGTGGTTCGTTAAAAAGGTTAATTCTGACTTTTCAGTGATAATTTTTCTTCAAGAATTTCCAAGAACTGTAGCTTATTTTGCTTCACACGTTTAGTTATAACATGACATGAAATCAGTGGAGCTTGACTTGCATATTTTATCTGATTCTTTGCTCCATAACACTAGCAATAATATTTTCCATTTGGAACTACAGGCTTTCTTTTTTGCTGTGTTATTTGTATGAGATGTACCTGGAAAGCATGAAAAGAGGCAGAAATTGTGAAAATGGCTAGGAGTACATTTTATTTCATACTTAGTACTTCTGGAGTTAAAGGGGAGATGGAAATTGGCCATGTAATGTATCTGAGCTATAGAGAATTATCATATTTCAATAGTAAAGTATTGCCTGTCTTGGCTCACACACACAGCTTGACCTCAGAGCAGTTGCACATAATGTTTTCTCTGTCAAGAGAATCTATTCATAATGATGTGTCACAGGTGCTCACACATAATATGTTTCCCGTCAAAAGTGATCATCCATATTTTATATAGCAGCTTTGATGACAAATATTTTGTACTTCAGCTGCTTTTTCATCCAACTGTCAGACTTAATGAAGGAAAGTCACAGATAGTTTTTAAATAATGTCAGCTTCTTAGATCACATTACTGTGTCTGCCTTTGAAAGTAGTTTCATACAAGAGCCACAAGACAGAGGAGAGAGAGACAAGGACATTTTCATTTACTTAACTTTAAAAAGAAAAAAATTTCCAGGCTCTTAATTTCAAAATCAATAAGCTCTGTACCTTTCGAATATTTTCAGAAAAAAAAAGTTATATTTATTAAGTACTCAGTATTTTGAGAGTCTAGTGAAAGCAAGTAAGATAACTGAATTGGGGTTGCAACTTCTCACTACGCTGAATGTCATTTATTCTCATAGTGGTGTCGTGTCCTCATTGTAAGCACCCTTTCCTCTAGGCTGTGCTATAAAATGAGTGCCTCAGTGTGCACAGAGAAGGGAGTTCTTGTATTCTTACTGAAACTGTTTGTGCACAGCAGGGCCAAAGTTTGTACATCTCATACGTGTCCAGCCCTACAGAGAAAAATAACCCTCATTCCTCATTTTATTAATGAAAGAGGAAGAGTGAACTCAAATTCCCTTCGAGATTCTTCAGATTGCAGGAGTTGTCACTGAAACCTCAGAGCACAGAGAATTGCTTTTCCCATTCATGGGGCATGTCTTTTCTGCCGAGTGTGCAAGTGAGCAAAGTACAGAGGTGTTGCTGAACTTCCCTGCCAGGCAACCCTCCCCTAGGCAGCAGGCAGTGGTTCTCAGTATGTAAGCCATGGATCCATATGGACTCCTGGTCTGCCTCCAAGGGCTCCACAGAAAGGAGTTGAAAAAAGCAAGTTCATTGTGTGTGCGAGCTATTTATCAGTGTCTGTAGATCAAGATAAAATCAAAGCACTAAAATAGGCTATCACACCATCATGGCATGTGCATATTTATAAAATTATCACTGGCCTGAGGAGAAGGCAGAACAGGAAGCCAATAGTATTCACAAATACAAGTTATAAATGTAAATGAGGATATATTTCTCCTATATATGAAATATAGCCAGATGTCTCAGGCTGAGAGATGAAATCTTGCACTTAGAAAAATGCCTGTTTTTTCATGCAAGACAAGGCCAAAAAGAGCGGACACAGGGTCTGGAGCTACTTGATGCTTCATTACTTTTTTAGTTACAATTTATTTAAGAAAGCAAGCAAGAAGGAATTAAAAGTAAGTAACAACTTCTAAAGTACAGGAGGATGCAAAACTTTATTCTCCACCACTGAGAAGTAATACACTTCAGTATATCACAGAGCAGATTAATGTCTGCTACTGAAAAGATAGTCTGCAACAGCATCCTCTTTCCTGCTATCCCCAAGCCCCTAAAGAAGCTAGGCAGTGAATATAATAAATTTCCCTTTCCTTGTCTGAAGAATTAGAACAATTCAATTGAAAGGCAAATATAATCCTACCTATGCTACACGCTGAGACTGGAGCAGAGTAAATGCCACAGTTAAGTCTAAACATCAGGTTGTAATTGTCAGAGATTAAAAACATGCCAGAGAGAACATTCCAGGGAAAAAAGGAGGGTGAGAAGGATGGCTCTCCTGTGTCTTTTTTTTAAGGCAAAGTATCATCAGATCTTACAAGGGCATATTTCTGCACAGCAGAACTCAAATCAAATGGCATTTAGTCAATGAAGGAAATTATACACTAGATCAATTTTTAATTGTCCAACTAGGAAAAATAAGGATAAGTGAACATGAATTTATCTACTGAGCCAAGTGCATACAAGGCAGAAAAGCCCCTGAAAATAAGGAAAAGACATAATAAATGTTCTCTAGAATGCTGCTGTTCCATACAATCTATTTCAAAGATCATTTGCTGTTGGCTATTTCTGCAAGATGTGAAGATGTCAGCTGGGCTTCTCGTTTTTATGCAGATGAAATAATTTCTGAAATGACAAGTCAGGTCATAGGAGACACAAGAAAAAATGAAGCAATCTTTAAGAGCTGACAGAGGGATGGATGGTCCATCCTTCCATGTGCAGAGGAACCATTATTTCATGGTCTTGTTTAATGTATTGTTCTCTCACAGTTTGTTTTTTTTAATTCTTTTCTTCTCAGTGCATCCTAATGTGAGCCAGGGTTGCCAAGGAGGGTGTGCTACATGCTCTGACTACAACGGATGCCTGTCATGTAAGCCCAGGCTCTTTTTTGTTCTGGAGAGGATTGGCATGAAACAGATTGGAGTATGTCTTTCCTCGTGTCCAAGCGGATACTATGGGACACGGTATCCCGACATTAATAAGTGTGCAAGTAAGTGCTGGGGAAAGGGGAAGCGCATGGATTTGTTTGTTCTCTCTTGAATGCTGTGTCTCCTTAGGAGCCAAGTCAACAGAGAAGGAGATGGACAGGCCGTGTCCTTATTTGTTCAGTTCTCTGTAGTAGTGCAGTAAATATTAACCTGAGCAAGGAGTTAAAGACCACAAAATGGCCTAAAGCTCAGGGATCCTGGCTCTGCATGAATGACCTGCCTAGAACCCAGGTGACAGCCTCCTCCTCTCCATCCCCGTGTGAAGAGGAAGCACCAGTGGGCACCAGGCACTGCCCTCCAGCAGCAAAAAGAACGCTGGCAGCTCTGAAGAGAGAGTGGAGACCGAGGAATGCCGAATCTTGGTGGCTGGAGCTGTCTAACCCTCTGCCCTTACCCGCCTGACCCCTGTGACAAGGAGAGAAGATGGCAGGTGGCATTCTTTGGAGATGTGGTTTGCCCTGGTCTCTTTATAGCTTGTCTCACACTCATTGTAGTCCTCTGAATGCCTGTAGAAGCTGGCCAGGCTTCAGCTGGCCAGGTTTCAGCCTGATTTGGGGGAATTTCAGCCTGATTTGAGACAATTCGCATTGTCTCCAGGCTGGGGGACAGAGAAGCCAACTCTATTCTTTACTGCTCAGGCAACATTTTGACCCCACTATGGATTTTTGAACCATAAATGAACTGGAAAAGATCACAATGTCCTCCCCACTCCTCTTTTTGTTGTTGAATTCACTGTTTTTAATCCCACAGGTGATATAATAACATAAGAGCGACGGCCAAGAAACTCTCCCAGTTTTTACCTGGTAATAAAAGTTGTTTAATGAATGGACCCCAGAGTAAAGTCTTACAGAGTAATTTGACACTGTAGAGTATTTGCTCACTTTTTAGCAGTGTGTGGCCTTGCATATCAGACATGAGCCGTGCCATACATAAAGTTTTGTGCATTTGTCTTAAAAATTTCTGAGAACTAGGAAATACGTCAGCAACGTCAATTTGGATAGTCATATAGAGAATACATTAAATACTACAGAACATCTGATTGAACATCAGGGAACCATTTAAAGAAAATGAGAGATATGTTGATCCAAACCACTCCTAAGCAGATTCTAAATTCTGGCACACTCGTATTTCTCCTGGATGAATGGAGATAGGTAGTGTGGAGCCAACCCAGCACTTGTGCCCCACAGGGTTAATTAGCACCTATGCAGTGTCAGCGTAGGGCAGAAGCAGCACAGTGGTACTCTCGTGCTGTGCTCTGTCTGCCATTTGCATAGGTCTCCAAGAAGATTAGCAGTGTGAGGCTGTTCAGCATCAGGCCATCCTTTCTAAACTCTCACCTGTGCCAGGGTCACTTGTGGCTGGCCTCACCATGTGTACAGGCCAGGAAGAAGACCTAATATAATTTGCTTCCTTTGAGGATTGTCTGACATTGCTAGAATTGAGTGATTCTGGTATATGTGAGAGAGTCTATGGCAGTTTATGGCAAAGAGCAGCAACACCATTCTTTATGTTTGCATTTCAGAATGTAAAGCTGACTGTGATACCTGCTTCACCAGAAACTTCTGCACAAAGTGTAAAAGTGGGTTTTACTTATACAGTGGAAAGTGCCTTGAAAAGTGCCCTGATGGGCTGGAAGCCAACAACCACACGATGGAGTGCACCAGCATCGGTAAGTCTGGTCCCTATGTCCTGCCTGGTTTTCTCAGAGGGGATGTGGGATCTAAGGAAGGCACAATCAGTTACAACACCAGAGAATTGCAACTTCAAATTAAAATGTTCTTCATAACAAGATGTATTCCCCAACACAAAAGACTCAAGGTATTTCCCAAATCTACCACTTCAGAAGAGGCACAAACTTGGTTGTGTCCCACAAACACAGCCTTGATGTTAAGGGCAATTCTGCCATAGGAAGCATGGCCAACATGTTTGGTCTGCCCTGAGGCAGAATGACATACATCTCTTACTTGCTCTGTTACAGTGTTATGCAGCAGTACTAACATCAAAGTTTCAAAAACCCTGAGTCAGACCCCACACATAGTTTAAGAAAGATTAAAATATTAAGGGCTTTCTTTAGCTCCCTTGTATTACCTGAGCCTTCAAATCATGCATACAATAACATTTTGAAGCTTACCTTTTCAAAGGTGAAGGCTAGAAACTAATATATTAAGGAAACATCCCCCCAAAAAACCCCAATCTCCAAAATGATATATGTGTATTATCACCTGACTTCAGAAAATGAGGATTAAAATAAAATACCAAATAGGGTGTCACTGACACTGAAGGAGTGGGATTGATGTCACTGTGACTCACTGACTGTGGAGAAGAGACCTGCTTTTGTATCTTCAGCCTCTGACTCAAAAGCTCCGATTGTTCACACAAGGACAATTTTGGAGGTCACCACACCTAACTGTCTGCTCCATCCCTCTGCCACTGCTCCAAATGAAAGAAGAACAAGTGATATGTTTGCCTGTGAATGGCTGCAGTTAGCATCCCCCACCATGGGCACGCCGAAGCTGTGGCAGGGTTCAGCTTATTTTAGTATGTTGGCTGTGCATTGTGGTGGCTGAGGGCTGTGAGCTGCAGTGCCAGAGGTGACCTCTTCAGCCACCAGCAACCAGGGAGCACTTAGGCACAGTCTGGCCGTGATGGAAATCTCCTCCCCCACAGTATCATGCACATAGCTCTCTCTGGCATCTAGTGTTTTGGAGGGGAAGTAATGCAGGAATAAAAATAATGTGCAGTAGTTTGGCTCTTTCCTTCCCAAATATATATTAGTTCAGGTGGTAGTTTAGGCTTTTACGGTTTTATTTTCAAGCAAAGACTTTCATCTTTGAAAGAAATTCAAGGGATCATTTTTGTTTCTTGATGGCTGTTTCCAAGTGCTGTAGACTCAGCTGCTTTAACAATGAGTCAATCTCAACTAGGAAAAGCCATTTAAAGTGATGGAGTAAAAACAGAACCTTTTTGTGCACGTGAAAGCCAGTTATTTTTACAGAAGAGCTCCAGCATAGCATGAAAAAAATGACCCACACGACAATCCACTGGAGGAAGGCTCAGAGATTGCCTGAAGTCTGTTATATTTCTAGGTTTCAGAAAATTCAGAAGTAAATTCTGGACCTGGAAAAATGTTGACTTACTAATTCCTCCTCATAGAGGGGCTGGAAGTCTTTCCTTCTTCAGTGGTGACTTACAATTTTAAGCATGCAGTTGGACTTAAAGTAAATATATATATATTTACTATCTTTTTTCAAGAGAAAGGTAGTGAGATGGCACAAGAGAAGGATAGCTATTAAAAGCATATTGTTAAGCTTCCAAGATTACTCCCGTTTTTTGTTTACACTATTTGGACAAGAGTGAAATGACACATCTTCTGATTTCCAAACAGTACAGGATGCACATTCACATCCCCCTGCTTTAGAAAGGGTAACTTTCACTGTTCTGAAAAGCTTGAAACCTCACACTGACCCAAATTCTCCTCTGCTTTGCCTGTTTCCAGCTTGTGTATGATACAGATGATGACTCTTTAGATGACCAAAGACACTTGACTTCTAATGTAACATCTTTTGATATCAGTTGGTCCTTTATAACTATTGATTTTGAAATTCAATACCTTTGAGACTTCCCTCACCTTTCACACAGGCATGACCAAAGTTTATTCCACCGAAGCTAAAAGGATTTACACCTCCATCAAACCAAAGCAAACCCAGAACAAACCCCAGTAGCTGATTTCATTGAGACCAGTTGTGTTGTTGTTGCTTTGTTTCAGGAATGGAATTACAAAACAGCAAGTAGAAAATAGTAACTGACATAATTATTTGACATTATTTTGTGTTGTATATCCTTAACTGTCCAATTTCTGTCAATTCATTGCTGCAATTCACTGCTGATTAATTCCATTAGTTTTGGTCACCTTTTGGCTGATGCAGAAAGAAAATAATGTACCATATGTATTGTGTGTACAAAAACATATTGGTCAGGCTCAGTTTGTTCTATGTTTATTGCAGTGCACTGTGAAACTAGTGAGTGGAGTCCATGGAGCCCTTGCATGAAGAAAGGAAAAACATGTGGTTTCAAAAGAGGAAATGAAGTAAGGGTCAGAGAGATCATACAGCACCCGTCAGCAAGGGGCAATCCTTGCCCTGCTACAAGCGAGAGCAGAAAATGTATTGTACAAAGAAAGAGATGTCAGAAGGAAGGAAAAGGTACCAAGTTATCATCATCATAATATGACTTTGGTATTGTGTTTATTTAATAATTCACACCTGAATTCTTAGGCCTCAATTTCAGGCTTCACCAAAGCTGCCATTCTTGTGGTGTTTTTTGGGCTGGAGAGAACTGTGCCTTTGCCTGCAGTAAATAAAATCCTAACACTGCTCAAAAAATGTGCTTTGTGTGATCTAGAGAGGACAGGGTGGGCTGGATGGGAAGGCACTTTGTCTCTCAATTCTGTCTGCTGAAAGAGTTGCCAAGATGAAAAGTTGCGTGTAGTGCTCAGAACAAAAAGATCCATCGTAAAACATGTCGTGGTGGGTGTTGTTTGTTGGGTATCAGCCAGCCAAGTTTCATGCTTCAACAGTGAGATTCCTCCAAACCAATTCCTATTTCATGCTTTCCTACAAGTAAGACTTTAACTCTTGCAAATGCAGTCCTGTGGCTTCTCTCCCAGCCTGAACTCTTTCCACTAACTCTGGCTGAATAACACAGCCTGATCCTGTCATCGGCATCTGGGCCGTGGAGTCCCAGCATGGGAGAAAGATCACAGTGTTGCATAGCAGACAAGGGAAACTCACTTGGTTTCACCCAAGAAGCAAAACTGCCAGCAGAACTGTCCCTCCATGCAAGGCAGCTTGTTGGACTTACTCCTCAGCGTGGCAGCGAGTGAATGGCATCACACGTGTTAAGACTGGGAGATGCTTAAGAAGTCTATGAAATAATAGTTTAGACAAATTCCACCCAGTAGATGCTGTTGTTTGTTTGTTCTCCCTTCCTTGCAAAGGGGAAGTTACTTGATCTGTGCTCAGTGATGTTGCTGTGGTTGATGCAGGAGGAACTATGGAATATTTTCTTTTCTCCATTCCTCCCATTTTCTCTGTCCCTCCCATTTCCCCATCTCGTATATTTCTCTCTTTCCTCCCACCCCTTTTGAGGGTGAGTGGAAGAGCTGGAGCAGCTGCCCTTCCCTGTGAACATCTGTGAGGCAGCAGTAGCTGCTGGTACCAAGTAATAATCGACTGCTCCACTGTTGAATGATGACCAGGGTTGCTGCAGATTACTTATGGAATGCTTAGGGGGTTTGGATCTTCTAACCCTTTCGAAGGTTGGCTCATTCCTTGGGGATGTACCTGACAAGAAGGGCAATAATGTTATTAGAGAGAATCCAAAGGAGGGCCACAAAGATGGTGAAGGGCCTTGAGGGGAAGCATGAAACTGCATGAGGAGCAGTTGAGGTCACTTGGTCTGTTCAGCCTGGAGAAGAGGAGATTGAGGGGAGACCTCATTGCTGTCTACAACTTCCTTGTGGGGGGAAGAGGAGGGGCAGACACTGATCTCTTCTCTGTGGTGCCCGAGGGAATGGCCTGAAGCTGTGTCTGGGGAAGTTTATGTTGGATATCAGCAAAAGGCTTTTCACTCAGAGGGTAGTTGGGCACTGGAACAGGCTGCCCAGGGCAGTGGTCACAGCACCAGCCTGACAGAGTTCAAGAAGCGCTTGGACAATGCTCTCAGGCACATGGTGTGACTCTTGGGGTGTCCTGCTCAAAGCCAGGTGTTGGACTTGATGATCCTTCAGGGTCCCTTTCAACTCAGCATATTCTATGATTCTGTGATTCTCTTGTTAGAAGGAGGATCTCATGGACCAGATAGCTACAGGTGACTCCCCCCTCACCCAAGGACTGGGAACCTATAGGGCGTAGATGTCACCTCCTTCTCCTTGTGTCAGGCAGTGTCCTGAAGAGGTAGAGAGGTGTACCTGTGTCAAGGTAGCAGCCAAGACACAGATTTACAGATTCCTATTTACAGATTCCCTTTAGAAATCCTACAGATTTCTATGTTCAAAATGTCCATGCTTGCTTCTGTTCCTACACAGTGGCACAACATGAAACAGCCTCTCATTAGCACACTGTAACTGGGCAGAGTCCATTTTTTCCCCTACCAAAGCCTAATCTTGACAGAGTTGAAAATATAGGACTGAACTGTAATTTTAGACTATGAAACTGTGTCTTTTTGAGGCGATGATATTGTGTATTTGCTTATAGCAATTTGGCAAACACTTCAGATTGGACAAGACATTTCTCTTTGAGAAATGCCTGCTGTTCCTGTGTAATAAGAACTTCAGAAGAAACTACTCACGTATTTTGCTATCCATTCTTATTTTATGGGATTTGAGCCAAACCATACTTGAAAAATACTGTGCACCACAAGAATTTGTTCACAATCATGAATCTTTTTCTTTCCTTCTTTTCTGCAATACGCATAAAGGTGGGTTTTTCTTTCTTTTGAGCAAGTCACAGTCTATATTCTAGCCTGCTTTATGCTCAGTAGACAATTCCTTCAAAAGAGGAATCTACGTTCCATCTCTATCTGTGCCGTTGGGATTTGTGTGCCTATGTCTGAGAGCCATTTCTTTTTTGTTCTGACGTTCACTTTCTCAGTATTCACAAAAGTCTTTTCCATTCAAATTCATCTCTTCAGGGAGATGAACTTTTTTTTTTTTTTTAAAGAAAGATAATTCTTAATAAAATTGAGCAATATCACATATAAAACATCAGGTTAAAAGAGCTTCAAGGGATGAATTATGGTGACAAGCTAGGAAGGTGAGAATTAAGCTGTAATGTTTTTTTATGTTGTTTTTCCTTATGTTCCTACTGGAATGGGGAAACAAAGCTCTCCAACTTAATCTCCAGGCAACATATCTTCCCTACTGCTACTGTCCCTTATTACACAAAGACGAACTTCTATTCCCCTTTGAACAATAGAATAATTGCCCAAGAAAGCAAGCCAGGCTCTGTTCTTAAGGCTAGCTGTGCCCTGTCAGTGAGTGCAGAAGGAGGTGACAACAGAAACACTTGAAAGGAAAGGGAAAGTCAGTAAGTTTGTATTTACTGTTGAGAAATATTGCAAAGGGTCTTTTGTATTGTACAACTCCCCGTGGCATTGCTTTAGAGCTGAGCTTCCATGGCATTGGCTTTTGAAGTGTAGCAGCAGTCCCGGCAGTGACCAGCAGTGCTGCTAATCTTTTCTCCATGGCCATGAAGAAAGGGTCAGCTCGGTCACTCTCAGCCATTTCCATGTTGGATAGATGTCTGTGGCTGAGGGATTTAGGGCAAAGAGCACATGATGACGGGGTGTGCTCGTCACAGAGGCCTCAGTGACTTTGCTGGAGACGTTGAGGTCGGCGACAGGATGTTACTCAGTAAAGGCACTGCTATCACACAGCAGCAAGGACATGCCTCTGGAACAACTACGCAAAACGAGATAAAGCAGATGAAGAGGGCTTTTTTTTCTTTGTTTGTTTCCATCTGCTGGTGTGTCATTGAAGCTGATGAGATGTCTTGCTACCACTTTTTTTCCCTCACTGGCTATACAGTGATATTTTACTGTGAGAAGATCCTAGTATTTTCAGAATGGATGCAAACAAATAGGAATATTTAATAATATAATGAGGATACAAATAGCCCAATCAGCCTAACAGATTCTTTTTACTTATTTTAGCACTAAATTAGTTGATTCCAGTGTGATCCGCCATGGTAATTCCCATATGTTTCACATGCAGGCTTCTTTTATAGTTCAGTCCCATCCAAACCTCACTGTAATTTATTTCATCATTCTCCTCTTTTAATCCCATGATGGTGTGTTCTCTTTAGTCTGCATGACTATATGATATTAAGTTCCATTTTTTTCTTCTTCCTTTCTTTCCCTCACACTTTTTGTTTTGCTTCCCCAGTGCAGTGCACTGTAACTTTTGCCTTCCCACACTTAACACATTTTTGACTCCTACCCTTCACTGACAGATAAAAATGGAGTCTCATGTTTCCTGTAGCCATGTCCATCAATGGCAAATGGCAAATAGATGTACTGGAAAAGCATAACATTTGGAGCTCTTCAAACACTGCAAATTATCCGTCAATATTATTTCTTTGCCTTCGTAAATGTGCTCTGGCCTAACACAAGTCCCTTTGGACTGCTGTCTGCAAATGTGTGAGATTGACTTTTACTGGACGAAAGACAAATATTCTGAAATTCCAATATTCTGCATACAAAAGTATTTGTGGGGAAAGAATTGCATGTTTTCATGAGTAATTCTGCCAAGAAGAGAATATTCACCATATGACTTTCTGTTGAGTCTCAACTAAACCCCCCCCAGAGATCAGACAATTTCAAGTACTTTCAGAGGACACATTTTGATCAGTTTGAAGAGAATTAAAGCACTCACCAAAACTAGTATTAGTTATGAACAAGGAAAACACCTTAGAAATTTGGGTATTATGCAATCCAGCAGATTACATTGGTTACACAGCTGTATTGTTGTAAGCAAATAAATACATTTCAATTGTTTCTCATTCTTATATTGAATTTTTGCACATTGGTGGTGTTTAGATGTTCAGAGGACAGAAGCAATGTTAACTGTGTCCCATTCTGTGCAAATACAGACCAAAGAATGTCCCTGTTCCTGGCAGGCAAAAATTCAAGCATTAGACATGAAGACATGGAGGGGTCAATGTGGAATGGCACATTTCCTTTTCAGTGTGGAGTGTAGGAATTGTTACCTTGTACAGTCTGAAAGCAGGATACTGTTATGAGAGGACGAGGGATAATTTAAGTCAAAATTCAAAAGACTACAACCCCCTGGAGGCAAAGTATCTTGTCAGTTAATGGTTTGAGCTGTAAGGAGAATAGAGACACTGCTATGATTTTTTTTAAAGTTTACAGCAGGAATAAGAGAGATAGCAATGCCTTTGAGGTGAAGAGCTGAATCCTAGATGCAGACTGGTGAACAGAAGGGAACCAAGGGAACAGGATTTGTTGCTAAGCAGTTTTAATGAGGAAGTGTATAAATTTTGGATAAATAAAGTAAAATAATAGGTTCTATACTGTATGGCATACATGTGAATATAAAACTGCAAGTTTCCTTGAATAGCTTAGAGAACTGAGCCTCAGCTCATTTCTACTGTTTCTTTGTACTAATTCCTCCATCTCTTATTGCTGTATGTCCACATAATGCTTCCAAGCATATTAATCAGATCATGTCTGAAAAAGTCTTCAACTGGCTATGGTGTGAGGAGGAACTCTGTAAGCAGAGCGAGTGTATTTCAGGGGATCCACAGGTCAGCCACAGTAAAACAGAAGCTGGAGTTGAAAAACGCTCATGTCCAATACTAGTTTTACCTAGTCTTGGCAAAATCAGAGTTAGAGCAGCATTTTGTTGTGTTGGTAAACCTCTAGTAAAGGCTGTACATCTGCTTATTCAAATGAATAGTCTCTCCCTGTACACTCCACGCTCCAAAGATGAAAGTCTCTTTCCAAGGCAATGGAGGCCCACACCACTTCAGTAACTCCTCAGTGTACTATTTTCAAACAAACTCTTTTCTGATTTAAAAAAAAAAAA
>VWZT01008132.1:2266689-2305524 GCA_013397055.1 Pachycephala philippinensis
CTCTTTTTTTAATTAAAAAAAAAAAAAAAAAAAAAAAAAAAGGATGACAATTCTAGATATTTCTGGTATTGACTACTTTTACTTAATCACATTTAAGTCCTAAGCATTGCAATGTGGGAAAGTAAAATATTCCTATCACAGCCCATTCCAAAAGTCACATCCTTTCCCTCATATATAGCTCAGTGGCATTTAAAACAAGAAGGCTGGAGCATGTGAGCCAGGGAGACGTCCCAGTACAAGTTTGCTCATGTAACTGTGCGAGATGGGGTGTCTTGTGTGAAGGTCACTAGTGTGGTTATGGTTAATGACCTTACTCCACGGCAGGTCACAGGACTTCTGAAACCTCAAAATGAACACGAAGCTAATTACTGCATCCCTGTGTTTACATATTGCATACGCCAGTGGTCCTAACTCTGGCCTTTGCGAGCCTGAGTTACTATAATTGAGGAATCTGTCTTGTGAAGAGTTTGGTTGTTTATTTTCCGTTTGTTGCTGCCAAGAGGGCTTCTCATTTCCTTTCCTTGCAAGGGTTTTGACTCTTTAACTTTAACACATTTCCAGCCTCCAATAGTAGGGCTGTTGAGACCGGGAATCCACCAGTTGCAACATGAAGGGAAATGGCATCCTAGGGATACCCTGAGCGAGGCAGAGCACAGTCAGCACCCGGCTGCCACTGCCACTGGCCGGCAGACACAGGCACAACCTAGAGAAGAGATCTGGGTGAATAGGCTTCAGAGGGAAAAATAAGGCCAAAATTAGTCAAAATGATTTGTGAATCCAAAATAGCTAATACCAGAGGATGTACTGACTCTAGAAACCAAGTGCTGAAAGGCTGGAAAAGCTATTTTTAACCTTATAGCATTTTCAATATTTAATCATAGGCAGTTTTGGAAGTTTTACTAAGTTACTACCTCCAGAGACATTAAAATCTGAACTAATTACTAGTAATGTTTCGTTTCATTACAAGTATGTTTATTTTGTTTGTGCTACTGTGAACACCAAATTCTCATCAAACCTCCCAGTTCTGACAGACACGTATGAACACACAAGCAGGTAGTACATCCATGCTGTGTGTCTCTGCACATAGGGTACTACACATGAATGCCCACCCTCTGTGCACATGCACCATGCCAAGGTTGTGCTCTCTGAGTAATATACATCTTGATGAACAGTCAGGAGAAAATGGTTGTGCCCTCAGACATCAAAATTATTTTAAGCCCTGCAGGGTGCTGGGCTGACACTGTCTCTATGCTCCTTGGAAGATGTTCTCCTCTCCTGCTGCTAGCTCTTCTCTTGCCACCTTCTGCCTCCTCCCTGTCCTGGGGAGCCTGGGAGCAGTGGGGAGGTGACTCAGATGCCCTGAGGTCCTCTGGAGCATGTTATAAAAAAATGTGCTGGGCACACTGATGATAAAAAGCATCAACCTCATATTAGCAGGAATAGTGTTAAAGCTGAGACAGAAGTATGTGGTCAATTGTTCTTGTAAGGGAAGTGAATCAGAAAAAAGCTGATTGCATTCTTTTATTAAAATGTGAACAATGTGAAAGCTGTCCTCAGATCACTAAACCAAATAAGGGATAGAAATCAGCTCTTTTTCTCTTCTGATCTTCCCTTTTGGTGCCTCCTTGCGCTCCAGAACTGGCTAGCTGACTATATTTTAGATGCCTGAGCTTTGTAGGAAAAGCCGAAGGGAATACAAGCCTCTCAAGAACCCTTCTTCCTCCCCCTTCCAAAGTATCCATCAGGTATTCATTCAGCACTAAATTTCTAGCACCTGCCTAAACTCGTCCCTCTTGAATAAAAATGTTTGGGATTGAAAGCTCCAGCTTTAGAAGGTGAAATCTGCATCTGTGTCTATTCTGTGAAAGAAAAGCAGACAGAGGACTCCTTGCCCACAAGATCCAGGTCCACCTTCTGGCTTGCCACCAAACAAACCAGCTGGGGCTATTCCCTCCACAGCAGATTTGACTGGGGAAGAGGGCAGGTCAAACAGAGTCCTTAAACAAACTCCCAGTTATGTTGTGCAGACATGCAGGGGTCCACCTAGTCCCGGATCTTCCTCCCTGGCACAGCTGGGAACAACTCTGGCACAACTTATTTATGGCACCTTCACCTTCAGCGACTTCCCATTGTTTCAGGGAGAGGCACAGAGGAAACTGTGGCTGCTCTCCCCTCTCAGTGCTGCAGAGCAGAGACCATATGCAACAGAGCAGTGTGTCATTCTCTCTTATGCCTCATCCCTTCCTTCCTCTGCCAGAACATCCTCGCATACCCGTCTTTCTTCCCACACTGGCCTTCTCTCACAACTCACAGTTAATGCTTTTAAAGTCCTTTCCCTAACTTCCAGTGCTGTAAGGAGCTCTTTCTGAGGAAGGGACAAGTTTGTCACTTCTGGAAGAGGAAACGAGGCTCTTCCAGGATGTGTGCCACAGTGGGATACCTTGACAACTTCTTTCTGTTGTTGCTTCAGCAGACCCCACAGCAAGAGGTTTTCTCACCTGTGGACAATAATGCTACAAAGTAAATGTGAAGGGAGGTGGCTGCTGGGAGCAGGGCCCACCTGGCTCTCACCACTTGGAAATCTAAACTCCTCACTGTTTTGACCTGAGTGTCCTGGAAAGAGGAACAAATGCAAGAGAGAAGTTTGATAGTGCATCTATCAAATTTAGTCCAAGAATGCCAAACATTTGGGGTATGTGAGCTACAGAGTAAATCAGGCTGTGGATATTTCAAGTCTAATGGCGACACATCCAGCACTGTTTAATCAGCTAAATCCTGGGCTGTGGAACACTTCCATGTATAGCAATGCTGTTATAACACTGCAGCCATGGGCAGCATGGCACTCATTCATTACTGTGTTACAGCTGCCCTTATTTTAAAGGGCCTGATCCAAGACCCACTGAAATCCCATTGACTTCAGAGTACTGTGGATCTAACCATAAAACAGGGATTTTCAGCATTCCTTTGTAACAAAGCGAAAACAAAGGAGAACTTTTTTGGCCGCTGTTTCTCCTCATCTCTCTGGATATTTGCCTGTTCTTCCCCACCCAGGCAGCTCTGTTTGTTTTTCCCCACCCAGGTCTCTGCATCTCCAGTCTCATTGTCTCTTCTCAGCTCACTCTCCCTGCCAACTCTGACACCTGATGTAGCCTTTGTTCTGCTTCGGCTGCCACCTCCCCACTCTCTTTCACCTTCATAACTTTGAAAAGGGGATGAAGTTAAGTTATGAAGTTAAGCACTTGCTGCCATAGCCTTCTGTTATGAAGGTCCAGGGAAGCTTCAGAACATTCCCAATGAGATGATAACATCCAGTGTTATTCTCAGAGATCGTAAAGATCGGGAGAGGGGTTGTGGGAACCTCTATGGAAGACTTTAAGAGGGTTAGACAAACAATTGTCAGAGACAGCCTAAGTATAGTAGTTTGGCTTCATAGACTAGTAGGGGACTAGATAAAGCTTTGATAAGCATTTATAAAACGGCTACAAAATTTCCACAAAACTTTTTCTTGCCTGTTGCTTTCTGCAAAACTCCCACGAAGAGACAGCATACTGCCCATTTGCAGAGCACGAATCCAAATATCTCTGTCCACTGACATCAGTATAAGGCCTCCTGCTGTCATTTACCAAACTCAGACTTTTATTTGGGCCTGAGTCAAAGAACTGAAATCAACTTTTCTTTCATTTTGTCCAGTTTAGTCATCTGCATTGCAGAGATATTCGTCCATGTTTCTCTTTGCATTTGCCAGCTTTGAATAATTGTTACAGGAAGAGTACAGGGCTGGATTTTCTTGCTAATTTACCAGAGGTATAAGGTAGCAACTCTGCCAATAAAAATGTGTCTGTTTTAAGAGCAGATGAAGATACAGTCCAGGAGGGGCATATTGCTATATGATTAGGCCTGAAAAAAAAAAAGTAAAATAAGGACAGATGCAAACAAATATTATTTGCAGTAATTTTTGTTGAAGTAATTTTGCAGTGACAAAAATTTTATTGGAAGGAAAAACTCAACATTCACCATTTAAAAATGTGGTGGCCATGCAAGATTCTGAAAAAGCATTTTCTAAATTTTCTATTTTTAGCTCCTTGAAATTCAAATGGTAGCAAAAGAATTAACTGGCGATCCATGAGTTAAACATATACAGCTGATATTAAGGTCAGAATTTGACAATTAGCTGTTGGGATTTTCTATTGTTATTTTGTTTTACAAGCAAAATGACCCAGTAATGAAATTTCTCAATTCTAATCTAATCCTCCCCAATATCTACAGCAAACAGTAGCCCCAGTGTAAAGATTTACAGCTACAGTTATGTCTCTGCTTTGTTCTTGAGCGTGTATTTACTTCTGCCCATTTGCTTTCTGAAATTCTCTCTCATTTATCATCTGAAGAACTCCATTTAAAAGGAAAACAGGCTTCAGACATGAAACACAGCTACATTCCTGAAACATGAGATGAACAACCTTTAATTCATGCAACCTTTCATTTACAGTAATGTTTAATGGACGGGCTGGTTTCATTATGGACAATGCCTCTCCCTGTCATTAGCCTGCAGAAAGGTTTAAAACTCTTAAGCATTTAAAGGAGCTCTGTTTCAGGCTCTGCATTCCCTCCTCCCCTCCCTCCCCCACTCCCCATCACCCCTTCTGACTGCCCTTGTTCTAAGTGCATAATCTAAATGCTGTACTCTGCAAATTGCACTTATTGCTGGCTTCGAGCTTCGAAGAACTCTTCTGAACACTTTTTATACAAACCCTAACAAGGTCAAAGTTGGAAAAATCTCAGCTGGTGGACTTGGATCCCATGAGCTAGTGACCATTTATAATTAATATTAATGAATGGCAGATGACAGATGTTTATTGCCTAAGTAGAAATGTGCATTGCTAAACCAGAAGGATTTAGTTTAAATCCAGAGGAACTGACTTTATTTCTTGTACGGATGTGGGTGGTGGTGGGGAACGCCAGTGGGTGATCCAGCCCCTACTACCTTTAAGCATGAGCATGGAAACAATAATTCTATAAAGAAGGATCCTGAGTTGTCTATTTGAAGTACAACATTTGGTCCTTCAAAACATTAATTGAAGTAAGGAGCACTCTCTGCGCACTTTGGCAGCTCTGACTTTCAGCAGTAGTGGGTTTTACCCATAGATTCTAAAGCACCAAAATTAAGGAACTCTTATCTCTGTTTTACACTTGTGGAACCTGAGGAAGTCACATAAAGATGGTATTAAAAAGAAAAAAGTCTTTGTCAAAGAGACAAAAGATCACATTCCCAGACACAGTATATTTTTCCTTGCTGGATTTTTTCTCCACAGTGGTCTTAAATTAAACTAAAGCTATGATGCATAAATTTCTCAAGTTTAAATGTGACACAATGGAAGATGTAACATGGACATGGAAGAGTCTGTGAATATCTCTGAATACTTAAGGCTGATGGAATCTCTGGTTTCTATCTGAAAGCAACTCACTCTTTCACAGCACATAAATTAACTTCCTGGACATAGAGACATCTTGGGTAATGTTTTCAAAAGTGCAAGAACAATTTTAAGTAACTTCTTAGAGTTTCTGGTTGAGGTTGGAATAAGAGTCTGTTTGTTCTGAATTCCTTGGACAAAGCATCCTGCTCCTTATAGTATCTTACTACAGTATGTGTGCACCAACTATTTTCTGCTTTCTTGCCCCTGGGATTTCTACACTTCTCTATTACACTGTCTGTAAACTGTTTCCGAGTATGCCATTCCAGACCCTTGCAAAATATTATTTAGTTTATTGGCTATAGGATTGGTCTCAGATCTTATAAAAGAGTTGCTAACAAAAGCAGGTGGTGCTCAAATCTGTAGAAATAGTGAGAAGTTTCTTCTTTTGGCTAAAGCAAAAGTTCTTGGAGCAGGCAGGAAAGTGATTAGTCACTCAGTTTGGAAGAGAAGCATGAGCATATGTGGTGACTAGTGGATGGTGGGCTTCTTCACCTGGAGGCAGGAGGCAGCTGGAGAGAGAGGCTGCTGATCCCCACAGTCCCAGTTTTTCCCAGAGAGGCCAGAGAGGATGCTGACTTATTGCAGTACGTTCTCTGAAATATCACTCGCTGAGCTTTTGCTTCAGGTTCCTTAGAACCTTTCTTGCATTCCAACAGTTCAGCTCCTGTAACCAGCCCTGCTGTATGGGCTGTACACACACCACAGGAACACCCAGGAGTGTTACCAATTTACCAGCACTGCTGTAACACTCTTAAGGCACCAGGCAAGTAGAAAAATAAAACATGCAAGTTGTGCCGAATGGCCATTGTGCCCTGCTGGCAGGATCTGTGTGAGACAGGACACAGGGCAGATCTCCTGGTGGAGGGGGAACAGGGGTTACAGACCCTCCTCAGCACTTGTGGTGCTCTGTCATGAGAGGCTGTGTCCTCATCTCAGTGGGGGCTGAGTCTCCTCCAGCTTTTGGGCCACGTGGCCTCGCCCACATCCAGTCTCAACAGCATGGAAGTCAGTTTGTGAAGTATCCTAAGTGAAGTGGGCTCCAGTGATGCACTGTCACATGGCATAATCATTCTTCACATTCCACTTCCAGCTACTCATGAAGCTGGCTGCTTGCTTCAGTGTGCTAAGCTGTGTTACTACAAAAAGCTCTAAATGCACAGTTCATCCTCAGAGGGATTTAAAAAGAATAAACTTATCACATTCTTGGGAAAAAAAAAAAAAGAAGGCAAGACAGCCTGGATGAAATTCACATGGACGATTCCTATCTGTGATTCATGTTAAACTGAAGACTTGCGGGCAATGTTAAAATATTTGCATTCAAGTTTTATTCATGCATATCCACTATGACCCCTACTTAGAAATATTTTTTTAATCTTTTATAGGCCTTAATTTTCCAAAGAAATTGAAAATACCAGATTACCAAAGTCATCACATTTCCCAGAAACTTGCTGATTTCAATGAAGTCCCAGTGGAAAGTCGGCAGGTTTTTGAAACAACCTTGCCTTTGTGTTAGGTTTGTGCCTAGTATCCTTCCAGCTGGTCGATTGGGTTGGCCTCTGGCAACCCACCCGGCAGGCTGACAAAGACTCAACAGCTTGAAAACCTGAAATCCCTCTGGCAACTTGGTCCAGGATTCCTGAGCTTCCTCAGGCTAAATTCCGAATCCTTTTGGCATACAAATTCCCTGAGCCTTTTTCAGAGGAAGCCCAAGAGTCTTGGTGATCCCAGTGTCCTTTTCCATAAGCTTCTCTCCACCCAGTAAACTGCCAGGTATTCTCTCAATAGGTGAGAAAAATTCTTCAGAAACATACAGAGATGACAAAAGTGAAATCTCATGTCACCCTTTTTGAGAGGGAACTTTTGGAATCTCTGATCCATAAGAAATTTAGAAGCCTGACCTGTCATTTTAATCAACATGAAAATACTTGGAACTATTGGCACTACACAGAGAGGGGAGGATCAATGCTTTGGCCAGCTGAAATAGTACACACACACTGGAGAAACAAAACAGAAAGACACAGTCAATTTTCAACACCTTGATTTGAAAATTATCCTTGAAAGCAAATTCTCCCTTCATTTACAGTAAACACCAACCTTGGTGACCTCCGTGTGTTTGAGCAAGTACAACACAGAGGTCAGAATCGGGCCTCCAGTGAGTTTAAGTAATAACAGCCTGCCTCTGTGTTGATGGTTGTGCTGAGAGGATCCATCAGGAGCTGCTGTCCCCTTGCATGTTACCTGCTGCTGACAGGCTGATCCAGCTGGCTGGCTGGCCTGGCATGCACAAGGACTCCAGTCTACATGTCAGCACAGGTGTCACCCCAGGCAGAAACGCAAACAAATGATGCTCAGAGTGGAGGGGACAAGTGAACCATGCCAAGAGGGGCCAGAGGTGCATCCTGTTGACTCATCTTCCTTTACCTTCCTGGCATATCAGAAAACTTGAGAAAATCTAAGGAGGGGGCTCCAGGGGGAGCGTATAGCTGCACCTATACCAGCAAATGAAACGGTGGAAGATGCCCAGGCTCCCTGGTCCTGGTGTGTAGTACCAGGGCAGGAACTGCTGGCCTGATCCAAGTGTTGGAGTTGGCACTTGCAAACGCCTCCAGGATCTGTACTCAATCACCACTATAGCCCAGCTCTGAGCCATGGTCGCTAACGGAAAAAGGCGTTCCTAGGGATGCACCCAGACAGTGGGGTCATATAAGTATCACCTGAATTAGCAGGTTCCATTGAGGCAATCAGTTTAAGTAAAGCCAAGGAAAACATCTTTTCTTGCTTACCCTCCCTTCAGAGCACACTGAGCACAAATGCGAATACTAAAGAAACAAGTTCCTTTGTGTGTTTTCTCCATTTTACTATTGTAGTAGAAAGAGTTTAAATGTCTGCTGAGGCATTAGCATCTGTCTCTTATCATGTACAACTTTTCTTGATTATTTCTAGAGCAGCAGACTAAACATGCAGCTCTGACATAATGCAGCATCACATTTTTATTTCTGGTTTGTTCAAAAGTCTGCACCAGCTGAAATAAGTCTCTAAAAAGGACTGTATTTATGACCTCCATTCAAGCTAACAGGAGGGCTTGGATTATTGGCGACTAAAAGGAAAACAAGCTATTAGAGATTTCTCCCAATACCCTGATGCTCTAACAACAGGGTAAGGGCTTTTGGTACCAATCATTCCCAATTTTTGCACTGCTTCCTGATTCCCTTAGTCTTAAAAGAGGCCTATCAAGTGGATTTGGACACTCATGGACCTTTTTGCCTTTTTTAGGAGTGCTATAAAAACCCAATCCCATTCAGAAGTCATCATTAAAAGTCTCAAAGGAAAAAAACGCCAGTTTCCTAAATACCACCATGGTCTATGTCACTTCCTGTCTTAAGGAATGGGGAGTGATTTTCTGCTCTGCTGAATTGCCATTACTTTCCTGTCTTTGGAAGCTGTGTTCAGACTTTATAAGCTGTGGTTCTTATAAGATGAAAACTGTTATGTAATTACAAAATTGGTGTTGTTAGCACATTAGTCCTGATTAAAACAAGGCTGCTAACAAATTCCCTTAGTCCCAACAGACGAGCATGAAGGAAATAAATCCCCACAAGCATTTGTTTGAAGAGGCAGCAGTAAATGTCTCCACAAACAGCAAACAGAACTCATTATAGGAATCCTCCTCCTCTGGCTGCTTCTTTGACTGGAGGACATTCTATTTTCAGGCACTGGCAATGTCTTTTCCATGGCACAGGAAAGGCACATCCAACCCGTTTCTATTGCAAGAGGTCATCACGAGCCAGGGACTTTCCATAAACCTTGCTTATGAGCTCACGAGTGTAGAAGTGTCATTTCCCAACCATCCACAGAAGAAATGATATCTTGTGACTTCCCATACACCTAACAGGATACAATTTTCTCCTTATCTCCTACAGCAGCAAACATCTCCTGTCTTGGCGTAGCTAATCTGGTCAGCCTCTTTCCATTCCTCTCTGCCTGCTTTATGCAAACGGCTGTGGTGCAGGCCTGAGCTATTTCTGTATTTGGAAACAACATTCTCATTCCTGCTCATGTGCCTCTTTCAGCACTGTTCTTGCAAGGACAAGCTAGCACACACAATGTAAATAAGAACATTTTTCAAGTGAATACAATCTAGTAGTCCAGATCCTATTTTCAGAGGCAAACGAACCTCAAGGATCCTCATACAAAGACATCTAAAGTCTACATCTAGAGAAGTATTTCCATTTTTAAGAGGAGATAGGACACGTAAGTACAAGTTAGTCACCAAGTCCCATAATACAGTTGCTCAACAATAAGTACCGACAGCGTTTGAGGTATAGCATCATCATAGAATCACAGGATGGTTTGGATTAGAATGGACCTTAAAGATCATCTCATTCCAACCCCCTGGCATGGGCAGGAACACCTTCTACTAGACCAAGTTTTTGAAGCTCCATCCAACATAGCCTTGAACACTTCCAGGAATGGGGCAGCCAAAGTTTTCTGGGAAACCAGTTCTAGAATTTCTTCCTAACATCTAACCTAAGCCTACTGTCTTTCATTTTAAACACATTCTCCCTTGTCCTGTCACTACCTGCCTTTGTCAAAAGCCCCTTTCCATTTTTTTTGTAGGCTCCCTTCAGTTACTGGAAGGCTGCAATTAGGTCACAACAAAGCTGTCTCTTTTCCAGGCTGAACAATCCCAATTCTATGAGTCTTTCCTCATAGGAGAGGGGCTCCATCCCTCTAATCATCCTGGCGTCCCTCCCCTGGACTTGCTTCAACAGGTCAGTGTCCTTCCTGTGCCTGGGACCCCAGAGCTGGATGCAGCACTCCAGGTGGGGTCTTACAAGCGTGGAGGGGCAGAATCCCCTCCCCTTGCCCTGCTGGCCACGCTGCTTTGGATGCAGCCCAGGACACCATTGGCTTTCTGGGCTGCAGGAGCACATTGCTGGGCCATGTCCAGCCTCATCCAGCAGCAGCCCCAAGTCCCTCTCGGCAGGGCTGCTCTCCATCTGTTCACCCCCCAGCCTGTACTGATACTGCGAGTTGACTTGACCCAGGTGCAGTACCTGGTACTTGGTCTTGTTAAACCACATGAGATTCCCGTGGGCCCACTTTTTGAGCTTGTGTAGGTATCTTGGATTATCTAAGATCACGACATAGAGCTATGGATATGACATGTGCCTTAAGATCTGTATCCATCTGGACTGGTATGGGAAACCAGGCAGGCTGTCGTTGTGCATCTCAACAGCAGGAGAACATAGGTTTGGCCACGTTAGTTGCTCCTTGAATGTCTTTGGACCTTAGCTCCATTAAAATTTTTACTCATATTCTCTTCAGCAGTTGGAACATCTTCAGTAGTAAAGGCAAGCCAGGAAATGCACTAAGTCATGTAGCATCTAGATTGTTCTGAAGTTGTTGACCCTCACACTCTGGTTACCCGGAAATCAAATGATTATAAAATAGGGCCACAACAGCAAAGGAAAAAAAGATTGCTGTGAAATAAGTTATGCAGTTATGCTGTTTAGACTTCAAAAAGACATACCAGATGAATCAGCCACTTGTGGCTTGGGAAAGAAAGGAGAAAGTCCATTGCATCACTGGGCGGCCAGGGGTTTGGAGGATTGTTGGCAAGTAGTGTGAGTACATGCTACAGGCCATGTTCCAGAAAAAAAATGTGTCACTTTTCTTGAAAATGAGAATGATCTGCTCATTTGCATAATATGGCATGACTGTATTGTTGACAGAGCTATAGTAAGGGAGTTCAGAGCCTGGGGCATGCTCCTTTTCCTGGTTTCTTTGCTCAGCATGGTTTCTTTGCATCATGCTGTTGTTGTCCAGGTCACATCATGAGGAAAGTGTGACAGACTTCTTGTCTAAGAGGACTAAAAATGCCTCTGAGAAGGGTGTGGACAGGTGGGAAGGAGAGCAACACAGCACGGTGGCACTTAACCCTCAAGTTATGTTCCTGTACCTCGTGGGGTACAGAGGGATTGGGGCACTGGTACTGCAGCACTGGTGCTAATAGTGCTCCAGCAGCCAGGAAAGCACCAAGAGGTCAGACAAGGCTGTGAGGGGTGTGAAAGAACACTGTGGCTTGTGGTCTTCTATTACAGCTCTTCAGCTTATTACAGTGTAGTGGGGAGGATTTGTGATCCGTGGTGACAGGCACAGCAGAAGCAGCGGGACCCTTCCAGAGAGGGGCCTATTACATCAGTGCCTGCAATCCCAACAGGAGCAGTTCCATGACTCCTCTTGCTCCTTTTGCTCTCCCACAGTAAATTTCTTCATGGGAGTGATGAAAGAAATACAATCATCACAAATGTCTGGTGCCAGATTCTCATCCCTCAGGGATTTCCATGAGGCCTACCCTGTAACACCTCCCGCCCTCAAAGTGAAGCAATTTGCACAATCAGACTTTATGTCTTCCTGTGGTGTTCTGGGATTTCAGCACCCAAGTTCCCTGTAATAATTTCAGCCGAATATAATAGGTAGGACTAAGTGACAATGGTTAAAGCAGAGGAAATGTGTCACCTCTGGTAGTTAATCCACATCAGCCACGATTTTCTAAGTAACTGTCTGTCACACAGTGCTCTTGAGTACCAAGGCCTCCCAAGCCATGGCCAATGCTTCCTCCCTGTAATCCATAAAATACAGCTGTAGATCTAGTGGAAATACCACATCTGATGAGATAATGCAAAGGCTTCTCTGAAATACACTATCTTGTGTACTTATAGATGTATTCCGACATGGATTGCATAAATACAGACACAGGAATTCCTTTGACCCGGGGCTATAAAATATATTAACAAGAACTCAGCACCTTGAATCTGATTAGACATGTAATTATATTGTTATCCAAACTAATTTCATGTCAGCATTTAATTTGAACTACTGAACTTCTCAAAATTACAGCAAGTCTCTAGATTTTCTTCAATATGGGAATTTGCTATTATTAGAAGCAGCAAAGTATCTCCTGTGCACCAGAAAACTCACAGTGCCTGCAGATCCATTCTTCCAGTACAGTTATCTGTACAAATCTTTGGTTCTGACATAGAGGCTATTTTAACACGAAATAATTACTTAATTGTAATATATATTGCAAGTATTATACATTTATAACTAATAGTTGTAATATATAAGTATTCATGAGATTCTAATACTTCTCTGATATTACATATATTCTCTTCAAGAGCAAAACACTCTTGGAAAATGTGAAATTATCTTGTGTCTAAAAATACTTATTCTAATTTTTTTTTTTTAATTTTGAACGGTTTTATTGAATCTATAAGAAGAAATAAACGTTAGTAACGTTAGTGCATCATAGTAAGAATTCCATGACCCAGCGGGAAAGTTCACCCGCAGGCAAAATAAAGCAAAGGCAGGCGGTACAACGGCAGGAAGGGCACGGGCGGGATCCCGAGGACACGGCTGGAGGGGACGGAGGAGGCAACCTGCGGCTGCGGAACCGCGGTGCCCCCGCGCGGGCGGCACCGGCACTGCGGCTCTGCCCGGGGAACAGGCGCCGACACGCACCGGGAGATAGATGGATAGCTGCACACGCATAAAATGCTACACCCTTTAACCCCGGAGAACGTTCTAACAAGAACGTTCTTCGTAAATGAAACTGGAATTCCAGGAGAATATTTTTCTCCAAGTCACGTTATTGCATCATTTCAAACTCTTCGCTGAGTTCCACTTTTAATAATGGCCTTGCCGTGTCATCTTCTTCAAAGGAAAAGTAGGTCATAGAAATATAGAAAGGTTTTGGTTGGAAGAGGCCTTAAAGGTCATCTAGTTCCAGCACCCCTGCCATGGGCAGGAACACCTTTCACAACAGCAGGTTGCTCAAAGCCCCATCCAAACTGGCCATAAACACTTCCAGGGATGGGGCATCCGCAGCTTCTCTGGACAACTCATTTCAGTGGCTCACCACTGTCACAATAAAGAGTTTCCTCCTAATATCTAATCTAAATCTCTTCTATTTTAGTTTAAAACCTCTCCCCCCTGTCCTATCACTATCTGTCCATATAAAGAATCATTCTTCCCCTTTTTTTAACAGCTCTGTTTAAGTACTGGAAGGCCATCTCTTATTCAGAGATCAACTTTTAAACATAATGGCCCATGTAATTTTTGCACTTTTCATTTCACAGGTAGCCAAATGCCCAAATTTCCAATGACTTTCCACAATATCTGGTGCCCAGTTCAATGTGTTGCTATGAAGTGGGTTTCAGGAAGTAGAAGAAAGAACAAAAATTATTCAGAAACAAATCTCTGGGGAAAAGAGAGAAGGGATATGAGCAGGGAGGGTGATGTACACAAGAATGGGGCTCCAGCTATATCCCAATGCTAGCAGAAGACTGCTGGTAGAATCTTTTCTTGGGTCTAAACTGAAACAAGGACTGACTGGGAGTAACACTACACTGTCATATAAAAATTCCAATTTTTAAATATAGTAGTGAAAGGAACTAAAGAACCAGCAATGACCTTTCTATGTTATATTGCTTTACCATAACAGCACAGGTCTAGAGGGCAGATCTTTTCACAAATGGCAGGAGAATGGAGGTGGTAGCATTAAACCATGTACAAAACTGCACAGAGGACTCCAGACTAGCTATCCTCAGTGTAGAAGAGAATTAGGACTCAGTTTTAAGTATTTTCCAGAGATCAGTTTTCCTTGTCATTTGTAAAGACACCAGTCTGATTAAAACAGAAACAGTAAAGCCATGCCTAGATAAGTCTCTAGCTAGACAAAGATATCTTATTCTCAGTATATCCACACACATATAAATACATATATCCTGGTCCATGACTGAATGGGAAACCATTACACGTCATTCCAACATACTTAAAGAACTGTGGCTGGGAAGTCACAGCTGAATGATTTTGGCTAATCACCAAGTGAGTAATGTCAAACACTGAATGTCTGGACAGTTTCCATTCAAATAACATTTCATCTTGGGCCAACAGTATTTACAAACCACTGGAACGAAATCCCATACTGTCATTTATACATTAGTAAGAGACAGCATTACAGCTGGGTAAGATGCAGCCTTACTTCTGCATGGAGCTCTCCCAGTTCTCCCAGTGGTGGTAGCTGTTGCTGAGCCTCCCATGCCAGTTCTGCAGGACTCCCCTGCTCACCTCTTCTCATCTTAGATGGCATTGACAAATTCAGAGAGGAATTCTGCAGGTTTGTGGGTGTATATTCAGGTAATCTCTGACTGGTTCCCTGAAATTTAAGATGTCATTTTACATTGAAAGTTTTACTGTTTCAGAAACAACAAATGATAAAGGCAGATATTGGTCACTACTCGACTTAATGTGTGTATCTAAACCTTCCCTTGCTCTCGGATCCCAGGCAGTGGTGGTAAAGAATTGAGAAGCTGTAAAACACTCCCACAGAGCTACAACAAGAAGAAGAGGATACAGCATATTCTCTCATCTTGGTCTTGATCCTTGCTTTCTGCATTCTCTTCACCTCCTCTGAATCTCTCTTCCTTTTTCTGACCTGCACCTCCTTGGATGGTCATCTGTTCTCAAAACAAAGCCACTTCCCCTGCACCTACTCCCTCACTGTGGCACACTCCCATAGAGCTCAGTGAGGCATCAAAAACCCCCATCTTTGGTTTTGAGGCAGGAATGGGCAAAATTCCCTGCATTCAGCACCCTCAACAACAAGAGCTATTGCCAGGTTTGTGTAACCTTCTTCACCAGTGTAAGAAAGCCTGGATTATCTCTGTTAAAATTTAAAACCAAAAAATTTCTTTCTGTAACAAAGAAGGAGAGATTACTTTCTCTAGTATCACTATTGGGATATCATAAAAGAGTTTGGCCAGATGTTTTTCAAAACCTGTCCAGAAATTTCGCCATGTAAGAAGGCATATGAGTTAGTATGACATTCTATCAGGAAAGTCTCCAGAGAGGTTGCCTTTGAAGATGTCATTGGGATTCATCTAACCACAGGTGAATTTCAGCTGCATAGCTCAGTAGTTCCATATAGACCAAAAGCTAATCTGTTTTAGGCTTGTGTGTACTTACAAATTCAAGCCAATGTCATTCCTGCACTGGTTTGTAAAGCAAATAGAAGAAATAGAGTCACAGAATCACAGAAATGTTTTAGTTGGAAGGGATCTTTGAAGATCATCTCTGCCATGGGTAGCAACATCTGTCAGTAGATCAGGTTGCTCAGAGCCCCATCCAGCCTGACCTTGAACACTTCCAGTGATGAGGTATCCACAGCTTCTGTGGGCAACCTGTTCCAGTGCCACACCACACTCAGCATAAAGAATTTCTTTCTTATGTGCAAGCATAAATGCACTCTATTACATCATCTCCACAGCCAATATACAAAGCTTTATTGTTCCTAAGGGGACAGGATACTTTATTGGAGAGGTCTGCAGCAGCAACAAAATCCTCAACATCTTACCTTATTTAAAGCAACAAAGTAGTTGAATACCTAATTTTGTGACAATGGTCTAGAGTTTGACTTGAGACACCACATTTTAGTCTGAAGACCATCACATACCTGTGCTGGAGCACACACTTTGCCATGGGATTCATATTGCTAGACCAAGAACGCCCTGGGATGTGGGTGTGGTGATTGGAGATTTCTAAATACTAATACTAGAGTCCAGCTCCTAATGGGAAGTGCTAATCCAAGGCTGGTTTCACAGGTTATGGCAAAGTGAGGGACTCAGAAATTGCAATAGCCTGACCAAATCTTCTAATGTGCCATCACTTTTTTTCAGGGAAAAAAAATAGGGAGGAGAAAAGAAAAAAGTCCAACAAAGATGAAAGCAAGGAGACAAGACAGGAAAGCAAAGGGAGAGCAGCCCGAAGACAGAACCGAGAACAGAGGGAAAACAACAACAAAACGCAGCCGAAGAAAAGGAAAGCCCCAAACAAAGAACAGGACCTGGCACCCGTTGACACTGCACATTAATGGCCCTCCATGATTGTTTAAGTCTTATGATGCTGCTATCTCTACCAGATCGCCCTGACAGGTGTTCCAACCATTCAGGCTGCAAATGGACAATGCTACCCGTTATTATCAAACTTTAAACAACATTCCAAATACTTCCTATATTCTCCAAGCAACCATAGTTTATTAAAGAGATTGACATGAGCCAAGGAAAAAAAATCTAAAGATGGGATACTTTAAAACTGTTATATTATATGCTTCCATGCATCTGTAAAAGGCAATTAAGAAATTTTGTATATATTAATAATAGGGTATAAAATATAGCAATATAATAATGAATGACATTCAGATGAACAATGTTCTTTTTCTCTGTAAAATATTTTTCAAGTTATTGTTTAAGTATGAGGCAAGAGATATGTCTAAATCAAAGACGAAAATCGTATCCCTTCATATATTGTACATAATTAAGAGAAGGAGGAAAACATTTCTGAAGAGCCAGTTGGAGCCCAAGGTTTTACAACCTCTGGTGGAGCAGGATGGGATTGCCCTGTGTTTTCCCGGTCCACGCTCCAGACATGGGCGAGAAACATCAGGAGAAAGCCAGCAGGGCTTCAGCTGCTGAGGGATAAGAAGCAGAAGCATCTGCAGCTTTGAAGACTGAATCCCTGAGGCAGAAGGCAACTAAGCTGAGCTTGAATAACGCTCTCATCTGTGGACAACACAATGTTTTCTGGTCTAAACAGTGGTACCGTGTGTGCTGTTTTATGCTTTTTATACCTATGTGTAACTTAAGTCTACATTTCAAATCTTCTGGTGAATGACAAATCGTATTTGTAGGAGACAACGTTGAGTTAATAAAAACCAGAAAAATAGATCATCTAAGTATGTGTTTTTCACGGTGATGGTGTCACTTTTTCTACCGGGGAAGGGAATCATTTCATAGCTTCACTGACACAAGAGGACACAACTTACACCCACACTGTGAATGTGAATCTAGCAAAAGAGTATCCACAACAATAAATCTATAGAAGTACAGAAATTACAAAATTCGGTCCAATTTTACTTTAATTCCTATTCTGGTTCTTCTCTCTGACTCAACAGAGGGGAAAATCTCTGCTGTTCAGAGGACAAACCAAATCCTGTGGTACCATTCTAGGTATGTTAGAGGTTAGAATGGTGCAGCAGTGAAACACAGGTTATGCTACACACTGACTTGCTGCTTAGAAATGGACTTACCCTTTACAGAAACATTTTGAGGAACCAACACACCTCACGATGTGTTCTGTTGCCATGTTTTGCCCAATGACAGCTGTCACGGGGGTAGCAGCCCACCCACTGTGGAGCATGGACTAGAACAGGTGGCAGGAGTCAGTTCCCCTCCCTGTTCACTATTTCTGTTTCTCACAGTGAGTTTGACCTTAAAAAAGACACACTGAAGCCTGTCTCTCAGGCTGAGGACACCTGAGTGACAGGCCTCAGTGACTTTCCAAGGAATATCCTAATCATCCAGACAGCAACGTAGGATGGTCTCCCACAATTTGCTTTGCAAGAGCTTTGTCTCTAATGATATATATAGATGCAGTAGTCTAACCACATGGTGTTTAAGGCTCCCACAGTTTGCTTCCAATGTTCATGAGAATTAATCAAAACTTTCTGTAACCAGTCCCTGATTTTATGCATTTATTATATTTTTGCTGTTGAGAAGACCAAAAGGCTGAATTTTACAGAGATGAGCATCATACACATATAACACTCCTCACACACAATGGGGTCTGAATGGGTGAGAGAGCAAAGCAGGGTGTGCTGAGTGCCTGTGAGGGGCACCTAGTAGTGGGAGACTGGAGCAGGGGTGACTATTTGTGAGCTCCCAGCTCCATCTCAAAACTTGTCTACACCCTCCTCCAGAGTGGTCTGGTCTCAGTCTCCCACTGCTGACCCAAGCAGCAGCAGTCGAATTCCTCCACCAACATCTCCCCACCTTGTTGGCAGCAGCAGCTGAGGAGGAGCTGGTCTTACTGTAGTGGAGGGTGCAGAACCTATGTGCAGCACTGAGGCTCTGGGTGAAGCTGAAGGGATGTAGAGAGAGGAAAGGAGAAATCCTCATGCTGCCAGACTCAGAAGTTGGCACCAAAAGATGAAGTGCAAGTAGCAGTTCTGGGCTGAGAGGTGATGGCATCACAACAGAAAGCGGAACCCAGTGCTTCAAACCCTGTCCTGCAGCTGCAGTCACTCATCTGTCTGTGGTGCTGGTGGGCAGACAGGGATGTTCAGCTGCTCGGGAAGAATTTTGTGTTCAATTTACTTCCTCAAAGGATAGGGTTTTGTCCAGATAAAGCATCCCTACTTGTATTCAGCAAACTAGGTCAGCAGCTGGACCACATGAATAGTTGAACTGAGAGAAGATTTGCCTGCAACTCTTAAAAAATATCAGTAGGATTGTCTTTTCCCTGCCTTGATTGAATATAGGAGCTAAATGGCAAGGAGGTTTGGTCTGGAAGAATGGCTTTTGATAGAAGCACAAAAAAACCTATAAAAATGAACAAGAGTGTTCAGAGAGGAATTTAAAAAAAAAAGAAAAAGCAAAACTAGATGCTATACTCAGAACAACTCAGTTATTATCTACTACAATACTTGGAGGAGTCAAAGGAATGCCATTTATCTGGCAAAGATAAACAGAAGACTGGAAAAGCAGTATCAAGTAGTTCAAGCGTTACAGACTGAGGGAGAAGAAAGAGGGAGAAAGGAAAAGAAGATAATTTAGGATACAAATGTGAGCTCTGTTATACACGGTCAAAAAAACCTTTATTACAAATTCCCTGCTTATGCAAGAGGCAGTGACAAGTCTGTCTTACCAAGAGCAGGACTTGCAATACTGTCTTCAGCAAGGAATTAAAATGTATACAGAATGTGGCCCATGGCAGTAATAATGTATGGCATTGGTACCTGAAAAACCATGTTACCTCTTTCCTGGAAATGAACAAGAATTGCTGTCTCCCACGTTGCTTCCTCCCACACAGAAAAATGTTTAATACTATTGCCTATAGCCATGGTGAAGCACTAAAAAGTACATCCAACTGACTTGGGCAACTAAAATCTTCTCAAGTCCTGGCACAGAATGTAGACTACCCTGCTGGTAGGTGAACTACTCAATTGGGACTCCCAAAAAACTGAAGGAGAATATGGACCTTTGTAGGCCAAGTGTATTGCAATGATGCCTTTTGCCAGTAATAAATGTGTAAAATCAGGAGTCAATGATCTTGCATGCTAGTGAGAGCGAGTGAGAACTCATAGGACCTTACTGGAGAAGATCTGATAAAGTAGTAGGAGTAGCTGTGACTAAATCTGTGTGAAACTTCTCTCCTGACAGTTGTTTCCCAGTTAAAAAAAACCTCAAAATCTTAAGAGTCAATTTTAAGTGATTCCCAGAGGATTATGAACAGCTTTTCTTAAAGCGAGATCGAAACTGAACGGACATCAATTATATGCCAAATTCATAGTGTGCTCATTATTAAAGAATATATCTGAAATAAAATACTAAATATCAGTTAAGGCCAGCAGATAAGCACAAATTGAGTGCTATTTCTGACAGTAAATCTGCTCAAGGAATTGTCATCAGCAACAAAGAGACAGAAAAATGCAAACAACTGTGATGTCCCAAGCTTCAGACCTGTCTGACCAAGCTGTAGCTTGTTGTCTCACCTGAAGGTCTGAATAAGGGAATCCAGTGTTAAAAGAGTTTAAATGCTGAACTGCTGAACCCTTCACTGAATTTGTCCCAGCAGCTTTATTCTGAGCCACCACAAAAGAGTTGTCAGGCTGACCAATGCACTAAATAAATGACAGGTTTTGCTGTACCCTGCAGCAAAGTGGCAGCAGAAGAACCGATCAGCAGAATGGGACCATCATCACCACCAGTCATCCCCCACAATGAAGGTCTTGTGTCTCTACCAACAGCCTCTGGGTACTTGTGGTTGATGTGCTGACGGGAAAGCAACATATGAATATTGTTATTAATTCAGAAGAATTCCTCTATAGCCCTCATGAGTCACTATAATTATTTTTCGTTTCTGTGGTTTTAGGCTCTGAAACTTATTGAAGGCTTAACTTTCTGATGCAGCATGAATTTACCATGACACTTGTACTTAATTGCTATGCATTGTTATTTGCAGAGACAGCACTGGGTTTAGTTCGCATGGTTCACATGAAGTTGCACAAATTCAAGCAAAAACCTCTGCATAGGATGACATAACAGCTGATCATGGGAGCTGCTCTTCAAAGTGACGTTCTGCAAGCACAGCTGCAGCTTCAGTTTTTCCTAAGTCCATGAGCAAGGGCTTGGTCACATTTTCAGGCTCAGATCTGCTACTTCGCTACTGTTATTTAGCACAAAGCTTACTCATTAAAGACCTTGCACTCTTAAAAGCAAGAACACTCTGTAGTTACACATCCTCAAATAATTTTCCCAGGTGGCCTGTTGTTAATGGGGGGTTATATTTTTCCTAGTATTTTGCAATATTCTGGCATAATTTAAAGAAAAATTAAGTCAGCATGTTTGTTCACCATTTTAATAACTTATCTGCTTCTTACACCTTCCTCTCCTAACTTCACTGTGATACTCCCAGTGGGTTTAGGCCTGCCCTTTCAGACCTGGGATGCTAATTGCATTTAAAAAGCAAGAGTACCCATTGATTGGTTTAACACAGAAATTTCTGTGTTTTCCTGTGCAGCTGAAATTCTTGTTGCTAGTGTTCTATACAGTGTTTCAGAGTACTAACAATGTCCATATAAAATAAAGTGAAACCAAACAGTCTTACTAGCAGACTCACCCGTAATCATGGAATCTCAGCCTGGGGAAAAGAGGGTAGGGTAAGCAGTCTCTCTTGGATAAAATTGGCAGCACAACTTCTTCTGTAGTCACTAGTGTGGAGGCAGAACAAATTCTGCAGGTACCACAAAAATATGAGGCAATATAGCAAGGACAGGAGAGAAAAAAGTTATCAGCTGGTCTGCTATCTTTAAAAGGACTATGCGAACAAAATTAAACTAGTAACAGCAACCACATTTTCTTGTATAAAGGGAATAAAGCACAAGCATTAAATGATCCCAGAATTAAACCAATGGGATTCAATTAATTTGGTTCTTGATGTGCATATAGAAGGAAACCAGAGGTGAGCCAAATTAATGCAGAGAAGGGAGCAGAGTGCTGGCTAGCTGCAGATAAGCAAGAAGCTGAAAAACATGCTGTCACTATTATTTAATCTATGCATGAAGTAATCTCTACTCCCTTATTGTCTACTCCAGTACACCTGTGTCTAAACAGGTTATTAAAGTTCTACAGATGTTCATACAGACATTATCCAGGGGGAGCCAGTACAGCAACAAACACCTTGCTCTAGTAAAACTCTGGTGTTTTCCCAGAGCATGATATTAAAGAACAGCTTTTGTGATTTTGAGGTAAATTTTGTGACTGAAGAACAGGAGGGCAGTTCCCCTTCCTACTTGATGCTATAGCACAAAATATCTGGTTTTACAAATGATTCAATCTTTACTATGTCATCCGTGTACTATTTAAATATATAGCAGCTCATAAAGCAAGCTGCCATGAAAAAGGAAAATGTGGATACTATTTCTTATGGTAATCAGCATCATCTGCTTAGGGCTGTGTTCCTTTTTTGTAAAAAATTATTGATTTAGTCTGCTGTCAAAGTTGAACAATGGTAGAAACTGAAAAACATCTTACAGCAAAAGCACAATTCCAAATGGTAAAGGAGGTTATTTTTCACAGTGATGCTTTGTTCATAAAAGAAACCTCCAGTGAGTAAATTACAACAGAATCTGTCCTATAGTTTCTCTAATAATTCTGTTCTCTGGAAACAGGATTTAGAGTTTCAGACAGCAGGACGGGACTAAAAATGGGTAAACTATGTCCACAAGACGCTGATGGATGACAGTGTATCCCTGTAAGTTATTGGAAAAGTATTGTCCAAAATAATAAACTCATGGTCATCCGTTTATCAACCCTTTCCCCCCACTGTTACTCCTAAACTAGCTGATAAGAAAGCATCTGGTTTTGCAAGCCAGAGACCAAATAACGAGCAAGGAGGTATCAGTCCGTTTTTAAACCAGGAGATTTCTTGAACAGTGGCTGAAGAGCACAATTCTGTCATGTTTGGTGATGATGTCTCCCATGTCAGACGCTTATGTCCTGCTGTCACTCTATTCAGCAATAATATCTGAGATATTACTGCTCTTCTAGTGTGTCACTTCCATTGAAGAGTGATTTTGACCATTCACAGAATGTGATGAACTTCTATTTTTTCTGGATTCTAGTTACTTCTTTCTAATACACTTTACTACCCACCAGCCTCTGCCTTCTGTTCCATAGAAGTGCCTCATGTAGGATAACTAACCCAGTTCTGCTGAGAACAAGGTTGTGTGATTTGGATATCTCATGTGCTCGTGTGAGCAACTGGAGTCAGGGATGGAAGGACTGGTGGAGACTGCATTTTGGATCAAACCCCTCTAAAAGAGAGAGGATATTAGATGAGCCAATATTATAGTTTAAAACACCTTGAAAGCCTGTGGGACATCATTCACACGTTTTAGTCTCTTGTAGTCATCTTTGAAATTAATCCCAAGGGTAAAGCCTGACCTTGCGGGCTACAGATTTGGCCCATTTCTACACCTTTGGAATATATTGTGCTATTTCTGTATTATTCTCCTCACTATGGATGCTCTGCTCACTTCCTAATGGGATTTGTAATAAATGAACAGTCTTCTTGAATGTTAATTAAGTTGTTTACATTATAGTTAATGAATAATGAGGGCTGAACCACCTGCTACTCTCCATCCTAACAAATCCTCTTTGGAGTACCTTTTGGTGATAGCTTCCCAGATAATCTTGAGCAAGAGCACATATTTTACTCCTTATGAATCCTTTTACCTTGCTGGCTTTATCTGAGCTCCAGTAGTGCATCAAATGATGTAATTAGCATCCCTCATCTGTGGTTTCTTTTCACAGCCTGTTTCCTACAACCTTACATTTGCTGTGCCAAATGCGTTACTGAAGTCTAGACATATTGTGCTTGCTGCCTAGAGAGAAAGCAAAAGAAAAACAAGTATTCTCATGGCAGTAGAAATCTTGCTTGAGATATCAAATTCTTGTTTGGGTTTGTTTTCCTTTTTTATACAAGAGAGAAACGTCAACACAAGACAATTTCTTAAGCACATGCACCCAGGGACTTACATTTTCAAAATTAATCCCAGGGGAAAGAAAAGAATGATAATTAAAAGTAAGTATTTGAAAGTCAGCTGGGCACCTTAAGCTGAAATTCTGGTGCACCATTAGGGGGCCATCTCAATATAAGATCTTAAGAATGAAGCTTTTAGAAAGACTTAGAAGTTTTATTCAGCCGAGACAGACTTGCTCAGGGATAAGTAAGAATTCTTTGCAATTTTCTCATGGGTCCTGCAGGATCCTAGGAGCAATTTCATACATTAGGAAATGCAGGTCCACTGCACTTTAGTGTCTGTCAGTGGGTGGTTAAAAAGCACAATGTGCACATTGTCCCTAGGCTGTAATTAAAGAGGTATCAGCTATTTTTCAATATAGAAAGGTTTGTCTTCTGACTACAAGAATAAATAATCCATCACTCAGGAATGCTGGGTAGTCATAATTTCAGGCCCATAAATCATACTTAGTGTGCTTCGTAACCAGTTTTACTGAAACATTACTTCATAAAAATCACAGTAGCAGCACCATGCATTATATTATTTATTGCTACAAGGAGAAGCTGCAGAAGCATCCTCCTCATCCTTCAGCCATCTCCCCCTGCGGGAGAGCAGTAACTGCCATGTTTTGAGAATATTTGACAGCATCATAAGGAATTTCTACATTAATTTGAAAAGTGGACATTCTGTGCTTGCTATAAGGCAAAAGGCGATGCAAAGCACTCAGAGGATTACTTAAAAGATGCATTGACAGCACTGTGTATTGTCTTAAACAGCTTTTACCTTGATTTTTTAATACAGTGACATAGATCTGTAGTCAAGGAGTCTTTGCACATGATTTTTTGTGAAAGCAGTAACAGTGACTTACATTTCTGTATAAAGCTGTCGGTACAAATGTGTTCCCTTGCATGAGCTCTGCTGAAGCTGGCCTGAAGCTCCCACAGTCTCTTTCCTCAGCTAAGCACAAGAACAAATCTCTCAGAAGACTGTGGCCAAAGGCTGAGAAGGTTCCTGTGGGCTTCTGTAAAGCAGCAAGATGAAAATCAAAGGGGAAAATGCAGAGCTTCACATGAAGGCAGAAGCATACAAATTCAGAGAGCAAGAAGAAAAGGCCCCTTAGGCAGCAGTGGTAATTCACAGCTCAATGTAAACAGTGTCATATCACAAAGAAAGCAAACATCATACTGGGACACACATGCAGAAATACAGTCTGTAATATATATGAAACAATTCTTCTGTTCTATTCAGTACTGCCAGAAGTATCAGCACTGAGAATGATCAAAGCTTCAAAAAAATAAGTTTCAGAAAAACATTCCCACACCTATCTACCTATGAAGCAGATAATAACCATACAGCAACACTTCCAAGGATGGGAGGGATATGGCCACAAATGGGAATCAACTGAAGGATACAAAAGTAAATAATTCTTTATCTGTACAAATTTCTCCTTGTCTGGATATACTAAACAATGTAACTCACCGAGGGCATTTAGCAAAAGAAAAAACAAAACACAAAAGTCCCCACACTAAAACTAACATATCCCTTCCATCCCGTCTGTAGCCTGTTTCTAATTTTACCCTTTCTCAGGATGTGCGTGTTTGCATTCCCAGCTCCCTCATTCATTCATTTAGACAAGAATAACACCTTTCCTACTCTTTTCCAAATAAAATTTACTCTCTTTGTTTCCCAGTGATCCAAAGAAACAGTGGAGCCTCCTAATTTGGAAGAAAAATGCAAAATATAAACGTTACCATCTTTCTAAAAGGAACAAAACTTGCGCTATCATGCAGAAAAACTGGTAGTGAGCTGTCCTAGTAAATTTCCACCTTGATGGCCAGTTTCACCCTAATTTGGGGGGTGGAAATTAAGTGTGTACAAAGCAGGCATTCAACAGACAAATCCTGAGCTGCCAGTCAGCATGTACAGACTTCCGGATATCGAAATAGTCCTCCCACTCCAAGTGTATCCTGAAAACAAGGATCCCATACAGGGATCCTCAGAAAGCAGAGCAAAGAGCTATCTAATGTAGTCAGAATCAAAAAGTGAATTCTTGGACTGAATCTCCAGGTGTGTGCATCAACGTCTATGTCTACTGAAGCAAGTGTTTTATTTCATGCATATGCTGTGACCTGGAAGTAAAACAAGCACATGCAAAGGGACAGGGAGAATCCTGTACTCCAAATACCAGGATCCAGGACAGTGACATTTCTCTGGACTAGTAGGCAGTTGGGCTCACAGCTGAGGGTCCCAATTTGGAGCAGACATCAGAGCAGAGCAGCGTTCCTACTGTGTGACTGTTCCAATTTAGACCACGCACACTAAGGCAACTAGGAACACATGGCCAGAAAGCAAAGGAACATCTACTAAAAGAAAACCTGTTTTGAGATCTCTTTGACACCGGCCTCAGTGGCTGAGCAGTGTTACATCTGCTCACCAGCAGAACACAGGTGTGCAGGGCAGAAAGTGATGTGGTTGCTGAACTGATCTGAGCACAAGGAAGGATCCATTTGAGGAAGGCACTGGTTAAAAAAGTCCCTTCAAAGGCACTACATGAGGCAGAAAAACAGAAGCACAGAGGAAGAATGAAGCTACATGAACAACTGATGGGATAGGAAATTTGGTCGTAATGTTTTGTCAATAAAACATATTTTACCTGGAACTTCTTTATTTCTTGCTCTGGATCATGTTTTTTCCTCAAAGTTTCCATTACAAACAGAAAAAACTAGTCATCTGGCTTTTGTTTTGACCCTACCCATGCAGGCTATTCCAGACTGCACAGTCAGCTGCAGCCTTAAACCTGGAGATAGAATGTGAGTGGGTGAGTCACATTGAAATTGTTCTCTTTATTTTCTGACTCACTGCAGTTTTGTATTTCAAAATTTGAAGTCACTTTTGCACTGTCAGCCAGTTTAAATAACGTAGCAAATTCTTTAGCTGCAACGTTCTCACTCATTCTCTACAGAAGCTTAGGCGATACTGAAGATTTACCCAGAGCCTTTTTACTGACTTTTACTATTTATCACTGTGTCCAGATGACTTGAACAATGTCTCCATTTTAAATTCAATGATGCATTAAGAACACATACGAAACATAAGACTTATGAAGATCTTGGCCTTAACATCTGACAGTAATAGGGATGTGAACAAATACTTACAAACACACACATCAGTATGTTCTCAGTTGTAATTTAGAGCTTGCTTTGTGGCAGAAATATTGAAATGCCACCTTTGTCTTTTTCTACTCTATTTTCCACAATTCTATTAAGACAGAATGATCAAGACCAAGACTCCCAGCAATATCCAAAGGAAAGTGAAATGCAGCCCTGAAGCAGGGCATGAGAAGTTATTTCAGCCTATTTTTGTTAGCTAAAATATTCTGTGACCACCGTTTACTGGTGAGAGGGCTCCTGTATAATTTACTGGTTTCCAGCAACTAAAAGAGCCTAAGTTGCTTCCCTAGGTGTTTGAGGTATATCCCTGTGACACTTTGCCTTTGTTGGCAATGTCCTGCATAGCAGGTAGGTAACGAGAGAAGCATTGCAGTGACTCAGACCATGGGATGATGCCTCCATAACCGACAGAGAGTCAGGCATGAAGCAATCTTCATGTGGGAAAAATCTGAACCACTGATTCAGGGGTTGCTAATTGGGGATCTGAGACTCAGAGGGGCCTAACACTATCATTTTCTTCATTCTTGTGTTGTGGACTCATAATAATAGGTTAATTATGGTTTTAATTTTGGAAATAGAGATCATTGTTCTTCAACACACAGGCCAGACATAACGATTTCTTTGTTTCAAGCCTGGCAGGACACAATGCTTGTTTATAACAGCAACTGGACAATTTATTTGCATGCAGGAGGTAGTTTGTTCCACTGGATACCATTTAGCCTTTGCTTTTCCATTGTTCAGAAATAACACAGTATACCACAATTACAATTATACTACAATAAGCCTTCAATTATTGGGTAAACAAATTTAATCAAACAAGAGCATGGCTCATACATAGCTGCAATTACCTGTAAAGTTATGGATTCTGGCAGACAACAGTACTGTCTTTCACTGCATTTTGAGAAATGACATCCCCTAATCTAAATATGCTCAGCTATCAGTGAGATTCCCATTGTTAAAGAATATTATGGTAATTATTCTATTATGGCATTACTCCACCTTACTACTCACAGATGGACAGTGGAAAGATGAAAACTTTGGTGCCCCTTGAATACGTTGTCTCTTTGCTGCCATCACACAGTGGGAATTTCTATGTATATCTCATATTTCAAAAAGAACACAAGTGCAAGCTCATGGGATCCAATTCTTCAGCATCTGTCATCAGGACACAAAAGCCTTTGCAGCCTTGACCAATGCAACAGCCTCTCTTTTGCTCACAGCTGCCCTTAAAACCTTTGGCTTCTACCAAAACATGGATGCTTGGGCACAGGAAAGAGCAATCCCCAGCAAGAAAAAGCAGCTTCAGGTGCAGGAGTCAGTGACCTGCTGGAGCACAACTCATTGGCCAAATCAGCCTCTCTGCATGACCTCTCTGTTTCAGGGCTGAGGCAAAGGACCAGGTTTAAACTGAGATAACCATGCCCAATTTTCACTGTTTCCATGGAGGTGTCTGCACAGATTAGGTGTCTAAAATCCTGTTTTTGTCAACACTAAAATTGGTGAATACAGCAGTGGAGGCTGGAAGGTAATGCAGTTGTCCAAAGGTAGGTGCCCAGGGCCATTTTACATTCCCTGTCAAGCCTATGCTGACTTCCAAACAGAAGGTCAAGAAGGGCACGCGTCTCCTGTAAGGCTTGTGGCATATCCGAAATGATGCGTGGTTGCCACCTGCCTTCTGAATCACTTTGGGGCAAACGGAGTTGATTCAGCCACTCTTCTGACTGTACTGCCCAGGAGCTCGGTGCAGCTTCCTGAACATCTCATGGTCTGCCATCCAAGATGCCCCAGGACAGCCTGCCTGGAGTTCAGTTACCACTGCACACATGGGTATCCCAAAGGCTCTGTGGTAGATGTACCAGCTCCAAGTGGGTGTCTCAGAAACCCTACAGCATCTCAAGAGGCCCAAGACACATGTACACAGACATCTGAAGCCCACCTACATTTTCACAAATTTAAATGGGTGGCATATCTATAGACACTTAGATAGAGAGGCTGAAGTGTATTTAATACTCATATCAAATCTCCCAGTGTGACCTAGCTTTGACCTGTTCCTTTTGGTTTAAAAGTTTATACAAAGACAGTTATGGACACTCAACTAAGAGCATCAGTTCTTAAGCTGTCATAACGGGACTGTTTGTCTACTCTAAACAAAGTTAACACTCTTAAATGAGTTTAAAATACCAGTCCTCCCTTCTTTGCCCTTTTCAGTCTACTATCACCCCAGGCTCCTCTCCAATATGGGCTTTCATTTTTTCCTGAGAGATCTTGACTGCTACTGCATTTTAGCTGGGTGATCAGTCAAAGAATGCTCTTTTACAAGTTCTCGTTCTGTGTAAAGCTGCAGGTTTTCTCCCAGTCTTATTTTAGTTACAAGAGCTTTCTATCCCATTGTTGGAGATAATGAAGAAATGATACCATAGAATCTGGGCTCCAAAAGAAGATACAGCAGCTCTTCAGCTAATCGAAGGGGAATGATGATAGATACTATACACCTCACTGAAGAATGAAGCCTGATAATATCAGAGACTAGAACTATAGAATGAGTATCATACCACTGCTAACCTTTTCAGCAGAAATATCCAGCTTCTGCACTTACCCAGCAACCCCTAACTGGGGTTAGTTGGGTAAGTGCACCTGTCCAGATACCCTGAGTCCTGAATATTCCTCTGAAAATCTTGCACAGCTTTCTGCTTCTCCTGCAGTGTTCTGTAATTTATCCCTCCTGCTGCCATTTTACAGCAAACTAGAAACTGAAGTGGGAGTAATGAGGTGTAGTAAGCTAGATGGTGCAAATAATTGCTCCATCAACAAAATTAGTTGATATCACATCAACCTGAACCAAAACCACCAGCACTTATTTACCTGAACCTACACAGAATATCTACTCTGCTGGGCCTGAGCATCACAGAAATTTGCCACACAATACAAGGCACGATGTATCCTCAACTGCATATGTGATGATGTATACAACTGCACACATTCATTAAAACCCAGAGATACCTTTCCCACCATGGAAATGCAAATGGAAGTGTGGACTCATTCATCATCTCCTCTCAAATCAAGTGCACTATGCCGCCTGTAAAATGTATATCCTCATCTTTGAAATCTATAGCCTTGCAGAATCTTTAATATGAATCAGAATTAAGTTCATTCATTCATTCATACATATCTGGTCACATTTTTTAGCCTTACTGCTCACTCTTTAAGCCATTACATTCTGCTTCAACTTTGTTTCACTATCCAGTTGTGCTGGAATCTTGGATGAAATCTTACAAATGAGTCTGTGGATGGTGTAACCCAGTGTCACTTCACTAGAACTCAAGGAGTTAGTTACATGCTCTTACAACAGCAGTGAATTTAATCCAGGATCACTGGAATAACGTAATTCCAGCACCCTGCTCAAAATGATTAATGGGGGCAGCCTTGAGGCCCCAGGTAAACAGATGCCATAAATTCAGCCCTCATATAAATCCAGGAATTTATACAATTGGCAGATACAACCTACTCATCTTGCTGACCACATACTTGTGTACTTTAAAGGCTACACATTACTCATTGCTGATGTGAGTAGCTGAAAGTCTGCTAAACTCCATGGAATGGCATTGAGCTCTGCTGGCTGTGAGTGTGTCCCTGTGGCATTAGGCAATACACAGCTAAAGGCAGTGGTGCTCAGTGGTCCCACAGAATGGAGATATACAAAAGTGAGATTTTTCAGAGCTTGTTTCAAAGTTGCTGGAAACAGTGTAGCCATTTCCTTTAGCTGAATTTTAAAAAGCCTAACACAAATTCCCTGGAGAGAGGACAACAGTGAAAGAAGTGATCATCATACAACTGAATGACTTAACTGAAATCAGTGAAACTAATTCTAGAGATAAGTGCTACCCAGCAAGAAAACCAGCCGGAATTAAGCCCAAAGTGACATCCTACTCAAAACCAGGAAGAGTGGTGAACTGAGACTCCTCATCTGTTCCCAGTATGAACCTCTCATGGGCTTTTATCAGCACTGCTGGAAGCCAAGAAGCAAGAATATCTTACTCCATTGCTTTTTCCCCCAGCTTTCAATGCTCCACATAATTAGAACACTTCTAGAAACACAGCTCATGTTAAGACTTCAAATGAAATAACAAAATGCCTGATCTATTTACCTTAGCCCTTTAACAGAATACACACTCTTGAAAATTAATGATGCATTAATACATAAGAAGCTTTTCAGGATTATAAAATAGACCTAAACCACAAACAAACTCCAAGCTAACATTACAGATGTACCAAGAGACCTAATTCACACAACAAGAAGCCCTGGAATAGCACTTTTAAATTCCAGTGAGACCAGTAATTATGCACTGGTGCACACAAAGGCTAAGGTGAGTCATCCCCGGGGTAGCCTCACCACTAACTGAAGAAATTAATTTCATCTTGAGATCCTATAACCAAACTAAGCAGAAGAAAAAATGCAGTAAAGAAAATCTAAGCAGATATAAACTCAAGCATACATAACAGATACAACAATTTGTTGCCTGTACAATAAATGGTAAGTAACTGCAGTTTGAAAACAACTGCTTTCCCCAGAGCATCCTCTACTGACACTTAGGAACCTGGAGAGGATTACAGGGTCGGCAGAATACTACCACGTTGTAGTTTCCATCTTCAAAGGACTGTATCTAATGAATCCTGGTAAGATCCCTGTGAAACAGACCAGTATTATAGTTCATTTCACAGCTAGTTAAAATGACCACTGATCTGGCAAATTTGGGATCCCAAAGGTACTGTGATCCTTTTATGAGCTTTCCTTTCCTGCCTTCCATTTTCCTTTGCCTGCTCTCTTCATTTGGGTCCAGAGAGGGAATACAGTATTGCTGCAGCTAATTTTTGTCATCCTATGAAATCCACAGAACTGATATGAACTCAATCAGAACAACTAGGACTATTAGAGCTAACTGAATGAGCAGGAAATGGCTGAAGTTAAGGGATTAAGCATACAGAAGGAAAGGGCATTGCACTCTAGGCTGCAGAAAATGCACCCCTTCTCTTTCGAGATTACAAGTCATTTATCTTCTCTTGGAGCACCTCTTCCTGATAAATGGTGCTATCAGGGCAGCCTGCTCACGCCATTTCTAAACCAGTCTGGCAGCAAATTAAACCAGGATGTAAATTTGTCACTCTCAGCCCCTCAGAGAAGATCTACAGAGGGGTTAATTGCACTGTCATGTTTTCAAACCATTCCCATCTATAGGAGACGGCATAAAACTTTCCACACGCTCCCTGGGCCAACCCAAGCAGGTTGCAGGTAGCAGGCAGTTAAAACACACACAGATATTCACTTGGGCAGTCTATCCTCTTGGATCTAATGAAAACTACTTGCAAAATGTAAGGTTGTGTGTAAGTACTGGCCTGGGGGCTATGTGGGTAATCAGAATTATTAAATTTTGACTGTATTATTTATTTTGCAAGCTATGCTGAATGTCCCTTTATCAGCTTATGGATGCTGAATTTGTTAATTTAAGATATAACAGGCAGTACAGCATTACTGACTAATGCATGCATCAAATCCTCAATGAACTCCTGTCAGCTCAGAGTTTCATGCCACTAGGAAATTTCTGGGCTATGCTGTCATACTGTCTCAGAACACTTTATTAGACAGATGCAAAAGCAAGTGATAGTGTTTCTTCCATTTGCAACATCACCTTTGCATTAACTGTCTCACACTGTGTGGCTCTTAGAGGTGACAGTCATCATAATTGCAATTAGAATAATTATTTAAGCATTGTTTGAAATTAATTTCCTTCCCAGATTTTACTATAACAACTCCATCTTCTCTTTCTTCTTTATGGAGAAAAGTCTGGTGAAGCTATAGAAAGAGACTCTCCTCTCCTCTGCTGCCTTGGTGCAGCGCTGGGAGATTACACACCCCACAGTATGGCTCTGTTCCTCACTCCCTTCCCTCCCGAGGAACCTGCCACACACTGGGGAGAAGTCCAAGGGGAGCAAAGGTCCAGCAGGGTCAGGCTGTGCAGAATAGAGCCCTGCACTCCGAGTCCTTCTCCACAACATTTCCTGCTGCTGTGGAAACTGGTGACACCGTGAGAGACGGTTATGAAAGCTTCAGATGATATTGCCCATCGTAATGGGTGTCTCACCCAGAAAGCCACAGAGTCCAAGCATATGAGAGACAATGGGAATGCAAAAAGCACAAACCAACAAACAGCAAAGTAGCCCCTGAAAACTGGACACTTTCTTTTTTCTAAAAAGCACTAAGAAATGTTGGGGTCCCATGATACAGAAGAAATAAGATTAAACCATGGAATCATGTCTATAAATTTTGCTTATGACACTCTTTTCACACAAGTAAAGCCTAAAGGACAGAGTCATCCAGGGAAGTTTTAATTTTGAGTTTATATTTTGCAAACTACAGTGTCATGGACTACTATAGCAACTACATGGAAATAGCTCCATTTAAGTTGCTCAACTGTTAATCCAAATGGAACAGCATAAAATGTTCTCAGTTCTTTTATAAAATACTAGCAAACATTTTATACTAGCATATTTTAAAATATTTATGCAATTGCTAAAGGAAATACTGTTTTGATTGTGACAATGTATAATTCAAAACTATTACCTGACAAAATAAAAAGATGCCCTCTAGTGTAAAAGTAGGTCCTTGCATGGAAACTATATGGTAGTTCATATCGTTATAACTCAAACCCAAACTTCCATTGGTTTTGTCTCCATGAGAACTTTTACACCTCCCGAGCACTCACCAGCTGGTAGCTCAGAGGGTCTGATCCACGCTGTTTGAAGACTTTGCTAACTTTGCAATAAAGTCTGGGTGTTTTCAAGCATTTTAATGTAGTTCCCTTTTTCAAAAATGTAATCCTGAGTTCGAGGCCTAAGTACTGTGCAGTTTCCCAGAAATCATAAGCACAGAACCACTCAGTAAGTTTTGCCACTGCCTGCAATAGGACCAGGGGTTTGGTACAAGAAGCAGCAGTTTTAGGTGTCAGGAGCAGCTTTGCAGGCATTCCTACTGTAAGCCAGGAGTCTGGCCAGTGCAACAGCTGGATCAGGAGAGACAGCAGTACCTATACTCTATCAAATATTTTTTATAAGAGCTCAGCTTCCCCACAGTTACCATATACCATCTAGTGATACAAAAGGAAATTGCAATTTCTCATTCACTATCTTTTAAAATGAAAGATGAAGATGACAAGAATATATTTTTTTAATAGTTTGCTTTCCTTTCACTAAAATAAAATATAGTATGAATGCACTAGCTCCTCCTTGTGATGAACAGTTTTTCCATATATCAAGAATCTTGTGACTCCAGCTAGTTTTCAAGATTTCCTTTCTGAAGATGTATGATTACACAAGCATTTCAGCTTCTATAAAGTTAAAATAAAGCCTGCCTTATAGTTAGAAACCGACATTTTATGTGTAGTTGTAAGTGACTGTTAAACCCTACAGATGTAAAACTGGGGGTCAAATTTAAAAGAAACCCAAAATCTAACCCTGTAATTTTTGTAATCATCATGATTTTGAAGATCCCAAAATACATATTTTTTTATGAGGTTAGTTGAGTCCCTGGTTGATGGGGAAGATGTCAAAGAGAAAGAGATTCTAGTGATGATGAGACTAAGGCACAAGATTTGCTTTTGGGAAAAGAGGCTTTAAACCTGCAAACACTCTGCCTGGAAAACTAAAAGATTTAAACACACTGTATTGTAATGCAATAACTGTTTTGTGGTGGGATTTTTCTGCTTGTCTGCATCACCATATGGATGACTTCAATTCCACAGCAACATATACTGTGATATGATTTTGACAGCTGGGATAATGGAAAAAGTCAATGTTTACTTATTGGCAGAAGAAAATGTTACCTTGCCTGCCAACTGGGGCAATAAAATAAATTTGTTTTGTATGCTGTGTGGAATTTTTTAATGCCACTAAATGAAAACAAAAGAATCAGGCTCTCTCCTTGGGAGTTCACAGACAGAACGGGTACAGATACAGCAAAAGTAACAGATTGAGAGAATTGAGAAAAAGAACTCGCCCTGGGCTCCTCTTCTCCCACTCCTCCTCAGCATCATTCAGCTTCCTGTTTTTAAAGCAAAATGGGATTGTTCTCATGACTAACCAGCACAATCCTTCCAAAGCTGTTAAATAACAGCATTTTTGGCAGAAGTAACTACATATCTAGATTATGTAAGCAAAATACAGATATTCCATGAGGTACAGTAGTTGCATTTCCATACACCAATTCGGCCTTTAACTGACACTTTGTTCTGAGTCTACAAATAGCGACTGGAAATCAGTTTAGCTACAGTGCAGCAGGGCTGTAAGTGCAGATTGCTGAAACAGGCACAAACCTCGGCAGTTTCTAGATAGTCAAAATGAAAAAACACTTGCACACCCAAAGGGGCTTCAGACTTCCATCAATCAACTTACTTTTCATAGATCATTGGCACAACTACAATTGCACTTCAAGAGAGTTCAAGTGAATGTCATTTTGTCTCGCTGGCACCATCTTAAAACACTTGCAGCACAAGGGATAAGCTTGTGTCTTGGACTGTAAAAAACTATAAATATCATTTGTAAAAAGAAATAATCCTGGAAAATTTGTGTATATTAGTCTGTGATGACTGTAACACATTTGTTACTTCAATGAAAATGGCAGTGCAACGTGGGGATCTCCTGCTTTAGGACAGCTTAGATGAAAAGGAACGCAGGGCTTGATAAGCAGCAGGGGGTTCATGAAAGGAATGTGCCACTCAAGCAAAATCAAGAGTTGTCTTTAGTACATTTACACATTGTAACTCGATTCTCAGCCCCTCACTGGCTCCCTGCATGGAAGAGACAAGTGCAGTGCACTGCCAACTTTACACCATCTCTGGGCTTTACATGTGGAATGGGCATGATACCACACCTCATCCACTCCTTTGCTGATAGTGTAACTTGCAGCAGTTCTGAGGTTCTCCACACCAACTTCCCAAATTGCTTTGATATAAACTGACTCAAAACCACAGCAGAAGGAAATTGCTTTTCTCCCCTCTCACCTCAGCTGCACCAAGTGCAGCAAGGATCGAGCTCTTGATGAATATAAGACATTGGCACATCTGCAAAGGTTTATATAGTATCACACAGATTTTAAGAAGCAGAAAAAATGCTTTATAAATAGAAACACTGACATATGGATTAACAGTTCTCCACCACCACAACATCAGCAAAATATTAATGGTGGGACTGCAGACACTTAGCAGAGGAAGTGGCGTCTTTTAAGAATGTCTGGCGAATCTTTACTTTTCAAAACACTGTATTAATTAATAATTTAATGGTGATCAAAAGACAAATTCCACAATGATGACATTGTAGACAACAATAAAAATACGCAAGGAGAAACACAGCAGACAACAGAAATGCGAAGCAAGCAGATGTAGAAAAGATACAATTGAGGTGGCTCCAATTACAATAGACAGGTACAAAGTAACAGGCCTAAAGAAAGCCATCAGTAGAACAGATAGGTTGTGTCCATGCCAAAAACAGAAACACAAAAAAAGATGTTTAAACAATACCCATTCTGACTGAAATAAGAGCTGGTAATAAGGACTGATAACCATGTAGGGAACATTTGAGAAGGTATATTACTAGAACTGGTCCCCTTATTGCAATCCATTCAACTAGATACCTACATGATCCTTATTCCCTTAGTAAGGCACAATGCATTTAATTCTTTGGTTACCATCTTTGGCTCTGTCTGATATTCCTATGGCATGCTTGTTCCATAACTCATGGAGTATAAAATAGAATCTTTCATTCACAAGCACATTTTCTCAGTCCATCCGCAGCTGCAGTGAAACTGACAAGCCTATCCATACACAGCCACAGACATCTTTTTTACTAAGTACAGTCTTCCAAGGTGTTGCCTCTCTTACAAAGCTGCATGCAGTCAGAGTAGCTTTGCTTGAACTCTTTAGATCCCTTAAGAGCACAAGCCTGCTTTCTTTTTTTAGGTCAGATTCTAACAGAAACCGACAGGAATTTGGCCTCAATAGCTTCCACAGGATCAAGGTCTGGTTCAGTAAAGGATTAAGGCTATTGTTGCTGAGCACACACTGCCAGTAAGAGACCTTTCCTTTTCCCTAACCTCTATTCTTTGACTCAGCCTCACACAGAACTATCTAAATAGAGGACAGGTTACCATGTAAATGCTTGTCCTTGGATGCAAACATGTCACATTTATTAAAACCAGTGCTAATTTTGGGTAGGCTTTGCTAGACTTTTGGAAAATAGTAAGTGATTTAACCGAATGCATTTCTTTTAGTATTCCTGATTATACTTACAATTTAGTATTTTTAGAGCTTTCATCTCCTATGTTTTCTGATGCTTGTGATTTCCAGGGGTTTGAAAATCAAAAAGAGCAGCCAAATGATAGCTGTAGTTCTAACAAGCCCTTGGCTAGACAGTTTGCACTTTAGTCATGTTGAAACATTTAGTTTTCCATTTAATGAGTACCTGGACATACAGCCCCTCTCCCCCCATCCAGTTGTATACCATTCCAGCCTAAATGATGTGTGGATTATTGTTTCCCATCCTGGTTTATTAAAAAATTAATACAGCAGGCTTCTCAACTGACAACAGCAGGTGGCACAGGTCTCCTCCCTGCACCTCATCTACAGGAACACCTCAACTTTGGGACAGTCTGACCCCCTGCAGTTACATCTGGGTCTTGCCCAGGTCCACCTCTGCCTGTGGGTGACCACCAAAGCAGCCAAACCTCCTCAGCCACCCAAACACGGCCAGGCAATGCACAGCAGCAAGAGGCACAGGCCTGACTATCAAGCCACTTAAATTTTCAGGCAAAAAAGTAAGCTGCAGTTTCCCTGAGCTGCAGAATGTGCTCCTGGAAAGGCCAGCAACTGTTTGTGCCTCCTGCTGAATCCAGTCTGGCCTCATCGGGGGGAACAGGGGCAACTGCAACCTGCCTTCACATTAATCAAGCATGACAGAGCTGTGCTATTTCATCTCCTCCAGCACTGCCATCAGGCACTTGAACAATGAATCCCAAGGAAGCGCACCTGTCTACCTTTTCTGGTCAGAAAGCTCCAGGGAATACACACACTGAGGCTCCTATCACTTCCAGACCTTTAATCTCTGGTGTATTTGGTTTGTGTGGCAAGGTTTTGGTAGTGGCAGGGGCTTGGGGAGGGGGTTTCAGTGAGAACTCCCAGAAGGCTCCCCTGTATCTGACAGAGCCAATGCCAGACAGCTCCAAGATGAACCCGCTGCTGGCCAGGGCTCAGCCTATCAGTGACAGGGATAGTGCCTCTGGGATAAAGATTTAAGAAAGGGAAAAACTCCACACAACTTCAGCTGAAGAGTGGAATGAGAGTAAGTCAGAGCAACAACTCTGCAGACCCCAAGGTCAGTGAAGAAGGAGGAGGAGGTGCTCCAGGCACCAGAGCAGAGGTTCCTCTGCAGCCCCTGCTGCAGACCATGGTGAGGCAGCTGTGCCATGGAGATCCATGGGGGAGCAGAGATCCACCTGCAGCCCCTGGAGGAGCCCACGGCAGAGCAGGTGGGTGCCCAGAGCCCACGGCAGAGCAGGTGGGTGCCCAGAGGAGGCTGTGCTGCTGTGGGAAGCCTGTGCTGGAACAGGCTCCTGGCAGGATCTCTGGACCCATGGAGAGAGGAGCCCATGCTGGAGCAGGTTTGCTGGCAGGACTTGTGACCCTGTGGGGGACCCCTGCCTGGAGCAGTCTGTTCCTGAAGCACTGCACCCCAAAAATTACGAGTGGGAAGCCAAAAATCAACCTGGAAAGAAGGGAAGGCAAGGATGGTGGTTTTAGATTTGGGTTTCTTCGTCATGATCCTGCTCTGATTTGACTAGTACTAAATTAATTTCCCCACGTCAAGATTCTTTTGCCCATGACGGCAATCGGTGAGTGATCTCGTCCTGTCCTTATGTCGACCCACAAGCCTTTCGTTATATTCCCCCTCCCCTGCCAAGCTGCGGAGGGCAGTGCCAGGGCGGCTTTAGAGGGCACCTGGCGTCCGGCCA
>VWZT01008132.1:2306268-2346812 GCA_013397055.1 Pachycephala philippinensis
CCTGCCCGGTATTGTTTTGGCGGAGGGGAGGGTGGAGGGTGTCGCCCGCCGCCGCCCCGCCCGTGGGGTCACGTGCCGGGTGTCGGGGCCGCGGCGGCGGAGCCCTGCCGGGAGCCCTTCCCCAGGCCCCGCACTGGGAGCCTGGCAGGGAGAGCCGGGACCGTCGGCAAAGCCTCCCGGTCCCTCCTGCCGGACCCCGCTGCCGGTCCAACCCCCTTCCGCGGAGCCGTGTCCCTGCAGGAGGCGGCGCCCCGGCGCCGGTGCGGAACGAGGTGCGCGCAGAGTGCCGGACCGGGCCCGGACTTAGGCTGGACTCGATGATCCCGGAGTTCTTTGCCAACCTGATTGATTCTGTGGTTCTGTGAGTCGGGGGTTTCGTTGTGCTGGGCAGTAAAATAGGTCAGGAGCATTAGCCATGGCGGCGTCACGCGTGGCGGAATCCCCTGGCCGAGCCGGCGCAGCGCTCTAATTCCCAGGGCGATGTGCAGCGCTTTGATGTGTGCCTTCGCCCCTGCGGATGTCAGCGCCGTGCCCGGCCGGCCTCGGTCGCTGCCGCCGGCGGCCTGAGCGGAGCCGCTCGGGCGGTCACGGGAGCGCAGGAGCACCCAGACAGAAGTAACTAAGTGTTCCTAGTGGAAGTGCTTTTGTTTCTTTGTGCTTGACGGCCTCGGCTCAAGTGTTTGCATTGCATCCCTTCGGAATGTTGAAAGGGGACGTGAAACGTGAAAACGGGTCCCGCTGTTGGCGCGGTACATGTTGCCGTCGCTGAAAAATTGTTGTAACATATTAACTAAATGCAAGGGTTTTGTACGAACAAGACGATCGGAATGGTGAAATAGTTAAATTTAAATTGTGGGGGGTTTAATCTTAGTACAGCTTTTCAGTGATATGCCTGAGAAGTGCTGTAGGTGTAATATGCAGCTATATATTAACAATTACAAGGAGGAGTAGGGAGCAGAGCTTTAAAACGTTTTGCTTCTGTCAGGTTTGTAATACTAAAAATCCAGTCCTTCTCTCTTTGTTAGCTGCTGCCTCTGGACGGTGGGTACTTAAAAATAGATTCTGAAGCATCTCTAAAAATGCGGTACCAAAAATTACAGTGTGTAATAGTATTGAAGACATGGTGAAATCTGAATCTTACTTTGGTAATTTTGAATAAGTCTTAAATATTGATTGTTTTTGCAAGAACTTGCTATATAGTCTTGTATGGTTAATATTGTAGTTTCTTTCCAAGTGTATTGAAGTGCCAATTGTTTAAATTGCTATAATGCAAAGTCTGTAGTGAGTGAAAGAAAAAGTTTGTTCTTGTTTCATTCAAAATACATTGCATCAATGTAGATGTAGTTGAATTGTCATTTATGTAAAGAGCTGGAACTGCAGTATTTTTATAGCCTATTGAATAGTGGGCCCCTGGAAAAGCCTTCATATTGAAATTGATTTTTTTTTTTCTCTCTTCTGTGCATGTTAATCAAGTCTATATATATATATATATAGACGAAGAGATGTCCCTGTACTTATTGCAGTTTCTGAAGCACTGGTAACTTACGGTGAACCAGTTTCTGCTTCATTTTTTGCACACTTTTGATTTGAGTGAGAAATTAATCTTTTTCTTTGTTAAGTATATTGAAATAGAATATATGCTCAAAATTCAAGATCAGTGCTCCAGTTGTAGCATAGAGAACAACCTCATTTTCAATACACGTAGGATTTTGATACTGAAATGGCTGACTGTTCTGCACTGGACTATTCTTCTATGATTCAGTTCCAAATGTACATATAAATGTTGGGGGTTGATTAATGTGCAATAGCCAACGATAAGAAATGACAGGCAACTTGAAACCTCATCACAATCAGCAATTGCTGAGAATATTCTAAGTTTAAGAAACAGATACAAAAAAGTGGGCAAGCACAGGAAACAGTGAGGTCATTTATCTGTTGTGCTATCCAGTGCCAGGGACAGTTTTAAACACACCTGATAAGACTCAGTGCCTTGAGCTGGTGGTGTATTGACAGTAGCAGACCATCAGACAGGAGAGTGATTTTTCCTGTTAATTAAAACAGCCACCTTCTTTCTTCCCACACTGTCTGGCTCATGGTGACTTGTGGGGAAGGGCAGAATTTGGGGGATCTTTTTCTCCTCCTGCCCCCAAGTTGAGTTACAAATTAGGGAGCTTAACAGAAAAAAAAATCCAAGCATTTGATTACAGAAGAGCAATTATTCTTGTGAATTAATACTGTGACTCTGCTGAGTTTTCAAGGGGGGAAATGATGAATTTGTGATAGCTATTTTAGAATAATCTGTATGGAATTGCAGAATTCATGAGATTTGTGTCATTTAAAGTAGGACTCAAATAATAGTCTTTTACTGGTGTTGGTTGAATTCACCAACGTTTTGCACTTGTTTGTTTTTAAAAAGCTAAGATTTTACTTATGGAGGAAGCTTAGGAGTGTAGGTAACTCTTCACTAATATATAGGAGCTGGCTTTCTAAATATGTTTGCTTCTGGTTATGGTTTGGGTGGGTTGTTTGTTTGTTTGTTGGGGGTTTTTTTGTAATTGTTGCTGGTTTTTTCCCAAAGAAATAAGGGTGGAAAAATCATGCTGGACCTGATAATTTACTGGGTCTCATAATTTAATGAGCACAGTTGACTGAGCTGACAAGAAATGGTTTCATTCCATCTTGGCCTGGTTAAAGCTTAACATTGTTAAGGAGAACCTGAAGTCATTTTGGGAGAGAAGTCTTTCTGGAAGTCCATGACTTCAAAATCTTAAAGCATGAAAGAAGTGAGCGTGACTTCTCCCAGTAAGCATCCCGAGAGACTTTCAAGGGGACAGAGAACTGTTCTATGCTGGCTGAGTCTCAGTTTGGATGGGGATGTTGCCCAATTTGAATTCTTGTTCCCCATCAGCGACATTATCCTTCTATCTGTTGCATCTTTAAAGTTTCAAAATCAGTGTGTGATGCAGGGGTTTAGGAGGGGATGGATACCTGCAGGTTGCTCCAGACAGTGTAAATCCTCATACTACAGGAAAAAGAGAAAATTAATTGCTAAGTGTAGAACACAGCTCTTACCGAGGTTACTTCAAAGGAGGAGTCATCATCCAGGAAGGGGTGCGTGTGTAACCACAAGTGTCTGTCAGTCCGTTCAGTAGAATTTTCAAGACTGGCTTATTAAATAAATAACCGTGTCATGAAATGTAGAGGTTACCTGATGTCAGTGTGTGAACTAGTTCTTTTCAAGAGCTTTGCAGAAATTGGAAATTTGCCTTACCACAATCCTGTAATTATGCCTTCCTTGGATTCTTCTAGGTATAATTACATACCTTGAATATGTGCATGCATTTTTATTTTGTAAGAAATCTCCCAGAACCGACCCAGCCTTTTTCTGCCATCCCCACATAGCATTTGGTTTTATGATGCGCTACCTCTGGTAGTGGATTGTGAGAGGTAGTAGATAAAAGGCTTCAGGTGATACCTATTGAAGTAACAGAAAGCAGCTACCAAGATGAAGGCCTGAACACCACACCCAGAGCATCAAGCTTGTTGCAGCTGTCTCTTTGATCATAGAAAACATAGTATCTTGTCTCAGTGGATTAGTAGAGCCACGATTCTAACGCGATTGCAGCTCGTGGTTTCAGATCGATGTGTGGAGAAAGGAAAGCTGCTAGAACTATGAGGGGAGAAAAGGTGTGGATAGGCTTGTTAATTTTTGCATGTTTCTTTTGGAGTTCATTCTAAAAATAGCTGCACGGAATGTTACATAGAGCTCAGCTATAAAGAAAATAATATACTTGAGTAATGATTCATGCACTGAAGTCAGCTGAACGCTCTGATATTATTAATGATAAACGTTCAATCATTTGATGAAGGACTATAGCACAGAACACTATAATGCTCCATGTTCTTTCAGGGATCACTCCTTGACTTCACTCAACTCTTACATGTCTGCTCTGCACTGTGTTTGTGCTGAAGTAGTTCTTTCCTTGAACAAATTGAAATCAAAGAGGTGACGTTCTCAGGTCTGCTTCAAATCATTCCTATATATAATGTTTTGCAGCGACTGGAAACTGTAGTTCAAAATGTTTAAGAATCATCCAGAAAGCTACAGACAAGAAGGAAGATGTGATTCTGTGGCTCATCAGTCTTTTTACATAGGATTCACTGAATGTGGTTCTTTCAGGTCAAGACCTTCCTATTTAGGATGTGAGAATGCAAGAGTGATGATCTCCCTTCCCTTTCTGAGTTTGCAGATTCCTACTTCCCTATTGTAGGAACTTTTTAGGTATTTGTTAGGCACTTGGTGATTATTATGTATTTGTGAAATGACTTGGCTCAGATTCTGGTTGGTGGCATTCACCAAATGTATTGTGACTGATACTACCTGTTAACCTGAAGAGGCATATATTACCTCTGAGGTGTGGAGGCTCAGTTGCATCCTTGTCCTCTTTTTTAGAGATCATAAACATTCTTTCCTTTGTTGAACCTTGGGGGCCCATCAGGACATTTTAAAGAAATAGAGGAAGGTCCTAATTAGTTTTTGTTGTTGTTTGTTTAGCTTGTTAAGTATCAAATATAGGTCTCGGAGTTTGTTTATAAGCTGATATAAAGACATACATATGTAGATTTATAAAGAAGAAAGTGCTGAACGGTTCTGAGGTTCATTCACTAACTGAATGCAAAGATCTCTGTAAAAGAGGACAAGGATTCAAGGCTCTTAGCGTTGACATATAAAGAGGCAGATTTCTGCTTGAAATGTGGAGAAGACGTGGGGGAAATCAGCTGTTCACGTGCACTGTTTTTTCCTCAAGCATCTTATACTAGTCTGTATCAGTACAAGACACATGGCTAGACAGTCCTTTGGGATGGTGTGATACAGATAGTTTTATAAACAGCTTTAGGAAGCCATTGTGACTTTTAAAAATTTTCTGAATATAAGGGATCATTTATTAAAGGTTAAATTTGCATAAACGTAACATGTTCACAACTTTGGTCTTGTTTCTCCTTTTATGTTACTCCTTTTGTGAGGTCAGTGTATGGAAATGAGCAATTAACTTACTATAGTCAAAAATAATGGCCTTTCATAATGCTTAAAAAAAGATGATTTGTTTAAGCCAGACATCAAAATAAAAACTGTGGATCAAAACTAATGGCTGCAAAAAATGAAACAGAAGTCCGATGGTAGTCTTATTGAAAATAGCCTGCATCAAGTAAATAAAAGCAGAATAATTTCTCTTCTGTAACAGAACCATGGCATTGTACTTTGCTTGCTCGTACCTCTGGACAACATTGTAATGGTGGTATTATTTGCTTTCTGTTAGTTTGCAGAGGAGCTGAAACGCTGTCGTGTACCAGTGAGCAGGACAAGTCAGGAATGAGCCAGTCTTGGGAAGGAGGACCTGCCATCCTAGCTGGAGACATCTGAAGAGAGGACATTTCAGTCTTGTGGCATGCTTCAGTAGAAATTTTTCAGAAAAAGTAAGCTGTTGTTTTGTTAATGAACTTAAACATGTCAGCTCCTCGATGGACTGCTTAGTTGCAGTTAGAATTTGACCTGGAATTTGAAGTGGTTTTGTGTAAATTTACTTTTTCTTCCATTAAAGTCCAAGAAGGCCTGGGGTCTTCTCATGTAGTTGTTACACATCACCTCTTCCATACTTCATGTCTTGATGAAGGCCCTGTAGCTTAGCAATTAAAGGTATTGTTTAATATTAAAAATAAAAACCACAAGAGGTGGGATCTGGCAAGATTTTGGACTAATTCCTTCTCAGTCAGTTTTAGACTGTATTTATGTTAAAATTCAGAGTTCAGGTTCTTATTGTTCCCTTATTTATACCTGAATTAAGGATCTAAATACTTCAAATAAAATTATTTTTTGAATTTTTTCTTGAGTTTAATTAATTTTCAGTCAAGTAGTCAGTAGTCAAGAATATGATTTTCTGTGATGTCAGGAGTGTCTTAAAGGGAACCCAGTCCTCCAGAAAATAGAGCTTTCCTGTTTGATAACAGTTCTGATATAAAGCATGTTTTGATTGAACCTTGTTAGAAAATATTACTCTTAATTTCAGGAAAAATACTGTGTGGTCAGGTTTGTTTAATTCCTAATACCATGAAGTTGCAGTGGAAGTGCTTCCACAGCCATAACGTAGCAGAATAGCAGTCCCAGATGTTTGTCCTCGGTTCTGAAGGATTACCTCTTCAGTAAAAACCTATGTACATGTACATCCTCCTACCAGCTTATAAACAAACTCTGACCAAGATTTGGTATTAAAAAGGTAAATAAAAAAAAGGTCAATTAGCATCACACTTTAAAAACAAGAAGTGAGACAGCATCAGTGTAGTTGATAGAAATTTTCAAATGCATAATTGTCCTGCATTCTGAGCACATGCAACTGCAGTTGTGCTTATCTTGTGAGAGTTTTATGTTCCTGGGTAGCCCTTTTTAAGAGATAAGGGTTTGCTCTTCCAGCTCTATTAATTTTATACATAACATTTCCTTAGAGTCATTAAAAATGAAATAAGAATTTCAAGAAAAGGCATTTACTCCTTTTCATATCCTGCATTATTATCTTGATCTAGTAAGAAATTAAAGATCCCTCAAATTAATGGGCGACTGATTGAGCACAGTTCAAATGTTGGCAGTTTTTGCTTCCAGTAAAGAGGTGAGAACTTTTAATTCTTCTTTTAGTTTACCTCAGGGTAAACTCTCTTTAGTTTAGCTCACAGTATCAGAATTTGGTTTGGCGAAGTGCATTGCCTTTTTAATGCCTGCATTGCATTTTAATCACCTCCAAAATCTTAATTATGATATGTGACGTATATAGAAGTTACTTACCTACAGGTTGTTCTAATCTTTTCTTTGACTCTGGAAAGGATAACTTTATAAAAGATATCCAGGGAGAAGCATCCTTTTTTAAAACTGCAGCACAGAAGTAAAAATCTCTGCTGCTGTGCATTTTTGCACTGTAGTATCTCATTGTGAGGGCACTTGAAAATTAAGATCCTTTACCTCAGCCATGGTTAGCACAAATTAATCAATAAATGGATTTCTCTTTCAGCTCTTCTGTTGTGAAATGATGGCTGGGTTATGTTTATGGGTATTCTGAAATCTCAAAAGACTTTCTTCTTTCCTTTTTCTAGTAAGTTTCTTGGTATAAACCCCAACATTTGCTGTAAAAATCTGTTGCAAAATACAGCCTCAGAAGTGTGAGGCTTCCAAAAAGCAACTTGTTCACAACATTGTTAGAATGGATTTCACAGATGTGTGTTGTGCAGTAAAAACTCAGTTACCAGCTGGTAGGTAATGCTGTGTCTGTATCTGGCATGCTGATTTAAGAACTGTTATGCAGATTTGTCATTAATCTCAGAAAAAGAAATTCAGATATGAAACTGAAACATAGGTGGATACAATTATGTACTACTTCAGGAAAAAGCATTTGAGCTGTAGAGCTTTTAAAAGAATTACTTGATAAAAAAAGGATTAAAGAGGCATTGGTCTTTCAAGAGGAAATTATAGTGATAGAAGGGATAGAACAGACAGCATAGAGAAAAATATTTTAAGTAAACAGCACGTGATACATTTTTGTAAAGATAAATACAGATACTGAAGCATAATTTTTTTTTTTTTATTCCCGGCATATATTTATAAGATTTTTAAAGCACTGGAGGCTTTTACAGTAATACTAGGCATTTTCTCTTGAGGTAACACATTTTGTTAGAAATGTGTATAACATTAGAACAGACTGTCCAGGGAGCCTGTGGTATCTCCATCTTTGCAGGTTTCAGAAAAACTCAGCTAGACAAAGCCACAGCTGATCTAATCTAGTATTGGTGTTGGTTCCATGTGGAGCAGGAGACTGGACTAGGTGACCTCTAAAGGTCCCTTTTGACCCACGTGCTTGTGGTAGTTTTGCATGAACTATTCATAGCTGCGTGTACAACAAAAACTACTTTCACTGAAAGGCTGTTTTGTTAAATATCAGTCTTGAAGTTCCTTGGGGATTTTAAATGGAAAAAGGCGCCTTTTCAGGCCCCATTCCCCAAAGCCCATTCTTCTCCCTCATTTGGTATCTGGTGTTTGGTTTTGATTGTTAATAAATAAAAGGAAAATTACCATGAAACAGACCGTGAAAGATTGCCATGGCAGAAATGTAGTTGAGAAGGCATTTGCATATTTAGGCTAGAATTTTTCAACTACTTAAATCCTACACAATGCCAAAGTGATGCAGTTTTGCATTTCCCATTCTCTTACAGTTACAAAATCCTCTTTAATAACAGAAATAAGATATGGACAGAGAAAGTAAAGGCAATGACTTCACAAGCCAGTCAAGTCAGAGTTGTGTGTCTTCTGCAATACACTGCTGCTTCTGCTGGTCTGCAGTGATTCCTTTCGAGAGGCACTTGCATATATCAGGGAGTTCACTTGATGTTTAAGAAAAAGGAATCCAAGGTACCTTTTGAAAAGGCCACCTCAGTTTACAAATCTGGTTATTTCTGCAGCCCTGTGGGTGTTCTGAGCTTGGTTTGAGGGATAGTTTACCATGGTGCATGGGAACTAAGGAACAGAGTGGGGGAATTCTTCAGCTGGGTGCTGCTGTCAGGCATATTTTCTACTGTGTAAACCTAGTCCAAGATACTGTTCAGGCAGTCCCCTAATCAAGCAGATGATCACTTGTAGTCTGAAGAGGGATTGTTTAAGTTCAATTCGCAGTCACGTCACCTCTTGTGGAAAGAACCATCATTTCTTTCAATTTCCTGAGGAGGCACCAAAGTAACTGGTTGGCTGAAAGTTCATTAATCAACACTACTTCAGAGAATGAACAGAGGAAATACCAAAATTTGTTTTCTAACTTGGGATGTTAACATGATGAAAATTAAACAGATAAAATATTGGTGATTAGCGAAAGAAATTTTCCCAGTACTTGATTTAGTCTGTCACCTCAGGAAACAGTAACTTACCTTAATTTGAGGTAAACATCTCATTCTGTGGATGTTGAGGTGAAATGTGATGCGAGGTGCTAGTTTAAGTTGACACAATAAACTGATTTAAATTTCTTTGATCTTCTGCAGGATGGCTGGCTGTGGTGAAATAGATCATTCGATCAACATGCTTCCCACAAATAGGAAGACAAATGAGTCCTGTACCAATGCAGCACCTTCCCTGCAAGTCCCTGAATGTGCTATCTGTCTGCAAACATGTGTCCATCCAGTAAGTCTGCCCTGTAAACATGTTTTCTGCTATCTGTGTGTGAAGGGAGCTTCTTGGCTTGGGAAACGATGTGCACTGTGCCGGCAAGAGATTCCCGAGGATTTTCTTGACAAGCCAACCTTATTGTCACCCGAAGAACTCAAAGCAGCAAGCAGAGGCAATGGAGAATATGCTTGGTACTATGAAGGTAGAAATGGCTGGTGGCAGTATGACGAACGTACCAGCAGAGAGCTGGAAGATGCCTTTTCCAAGGGTAAAAAGAGCACTGAAATGCTAATTGCTGGTTTTTTATACGTAGCAGACCTTGAAAATATGGTTCAGTATAGGAGAAATGAGCATGGACGTCGCAGAAAAATAAAACGGGACATTATAGATATACCAAAGAAGGGAGTGGCTGGGCTGAGGCTGGACTGTGACACCAACACTGCCAACCTGGCACGAGAGAGCTCCGCTGATGGTGCGGACAGCACACTGACTCCAGGGGCTGCAGCTGTGCAGCCTCTAGCATCCATTTCCGTGAGGCCCCTGCCAGCACTAGATGGTCAGCTCGTGAGCCCTTCAACGCCATCACCCGATGCAAGCAATTCTCTAGAGAACTCTTTTGCCCACTTGCAAATAAATGGAGACAGTATGGCTGAAAGGAGTCACAGGGTAGAGGGAGAAGAAGATCATGAATCATCATCTTCTGGTAGGGTGCCAGCCCCCGACACCTCTGTTGAGGAGACCGAATCTGATGCTAGCAGCGACAGTGAGGATGTGTCTGCCCACCTTCAGCAACGCCCATCCTCTGGTCAGCAGAGACACTTGAATGCCAGTGCAAGCCAGCCAGGAGCAGATAGACCAGGGGCAGGGGGTGGGGTGGCAAACACAAGTGTAAGATCTAGAAGGCCAGATGGACAGTGCACAGTCACTGAAGTTTAAATCTAGAGCCATGCGAAAAAAATACTCAGTTGTAATTTTCTGTAAATTTTCTGTCCACATTGGCATTGCACTCAAACCTAGCAGTGTGTTTGGTGGGAGGGTGGGGTGAAGGGGAGAAACAGATTTGGCCTGTTTTAACTTAAGTCTCTTAACATGTCTCAGCTGGAAGACTCTTTAACTCTAGGAAGCTGGGTTGTCCTGTTAATCGTTTGAAAGCTGTTTAGCAATGCCCAGTTTTCTTGAAAATGTCTTGTGTTTATTTTGTAGCATTTTTCCTTGAAGGTACTCTATCCCTTTTTGGCCAATGTATATCTACTGTACAACTTGAATTGTCTTCATTCTCTTGACTGTTGCATTAAGTGTCTTACTACTTTCTGCATGGATTGATGTATGAAAAGAACACTAAAGCAATGTGGAATCAGGCAAGGTGTTGGGTGTGAGCAGGATGCTTAATTTAATGTGAGAAAATAGATGTGAGTTTGGAGTTAAAATGTGTTTTTACTAGACAAGAGCAATCATTTACCTTCTTTCAATGGAAATGTAAAAATGCTGTTAACTTGTGTTGCAAATCCTTACCTTTACACTCTCCATGGCTTTTTCACTGGCTTTGCCATCTAGTCCTTGTAGTTTTGTTTTTTGAGATCTTTCTTGATCTGTCTTGTTTTTGTTACAGAATTTATAATTTAATAAAACTACATTTTATCAGTAACAATCTCAGATATGTTTCCATTTTAATTGAACTTCACTGAAGGAATTTCAAAGAAAATTATCATAAAACAGCTTACTGTGTTTACCAAAAGGGAGGACTAGTTCTGAGTGGCATCCTGAAGTTCTGCATCCCTGACTGGCTGTCTCTCAAACACAACGCTTGTAGGAGTATCGTCTTTTACTGAAAAGTCATGAGTTGCAAGCTTTAATACACAGACATCTGAAGAGCTGATTAACTCACTTCATTGTTGATGGCAGGCAGAAGTATCACACAGCCTTATTTGAACAGCAGAAATGTTGAAATAAAAGAGTGTAATTTATCAAAGTTGACCCTATAACAAAGGACATGGACTACAGTGGTTTATCTGTTCATAGCAAAACTGGTGGCAGAACGGAAAGGGTAGTTTTGTGCTTGTATTAGCAATTTAGGAGCTGCATTTCTAGAGTTCTGAATATTAGAAGCCAGATCTTGAGAAACACAGCTTGTCTCTTCTGTCCCTGGCAGTTGTTTTACATTTTTTCAGATTGATAAATGGCATTAGTTGATTCTGGACTCAGTCTTTGAAATAAAGCAATTAAACTCCAGTTCTTAGTATATGTATTCCAGAAGAGAAAGGGACAGTAGCTGATACATAGGTACTACGGATCTTAAGACAAAAGTTGCTTCAGGCAAACAACCATTTGAAGGGAATTAAAAGGGCTGATTTTAAAAAATGGTAAATTTAAACTTCTGTAATGTTCTTAATGTAATGATGGATGACATGTCTGATCTTGGACAAAGCTGTGCCCCCCTCCTCTGCCTACAGGTGAGATCAGTGGGGGGCCGGGAAAGTGCAGACGAGATGAGGATGGAATAAGGAAGACTTCCTTCATTCTCAGCTAGGAATAGATGCTCTTGATCACAGATTTTCACTGTCATCTTCCAGTCCCATAAGGAAATAAGCCAATTACATGGACTTCAGAAGGAAACTGGATGGAATGCTTTTTTCTCTGTTAGTTGCTAGCTGTCTTATTTCTCTGATTTGAGTTCGCGTACAGTGGCTCTAGCCAAAGTCTGACTTTGTGCTGCAAAAGCCTTCACTAAGAACACTTCAGCTATGTGCACACACTTTACTTCAAGTGAGAGTATGCGTTGCAAAAAGCAAGAAACAATAGGGGAACATGACTCACTATATACTTAATTTCAGGATTTGCAGCCCAAACAATCCACAAATAATTCTATCAGTGGTTATCCTTGGGGTTTTTGACCCAAGTAGAGAGTTCAGCCCCACACCCATGATGCTGTTTTTGGCTCCTGCTGGCTGACTGCAGCTGTGAAACACTAAAATTAGTTAAAGTAAGGCTGGTGAGAGCTTAATAGCCAGTCATCAAAGTGGCAAATGCACTCCCCAGATCAAGCTAGGGAAAAGTAGTAACTGATAATTCCCATCTTATATTGAAACCATTACTTTCAGTAGGAAATGTGTTCTCTGTCTATTTTAGCAAAGCCACAGCCACACTGCATTATGTGGTTGACTGTAATTCCATGCACTAAGTGATTTTTGACTTGTACAGCATAGCCAGAGAAATGCACAGTGGAGCAGAAGGGAAAATGAAAAAGGCAATTTAAATACTAGAAAATCTACAGCATCTCATCATTTCCAGAACAGATAACCACAGATACAGGAATCCTATTTCATGGCTAAAAAAACTATAAATCAGACAGTGAACCAAGCATTCTGCAAGAACACCTTGCTTATCTAGACTGACCATTTGGTAAATATATTTCTGTCAGCAGCAAATACAATAGAACTATCTGTATTGCTTAAAGTGATCTCCAGTGTCCAACCTTTACAAGCTTGCTACAGAATCCACACCCCTATTAAACCCTTGGGTTGTCCCAGTACACAGAGGAAAAACAAAACAGACATTTCACAATGTAATAGGAAACTTAGTTTGCTGAGGAGGAAGCTGGCAAACTAGCCCCAAGGAAGTATAAAAGCTGGCATGCTATTTAATTAGGAGACTGGGACTATCAATTTCGATGTTTCTAATTTATTTTGCGCATCTAGTGCTTGTTTGTTTTTAAGCCATTTCAGAAGGGAAAAAAAGCCCCTGAGATGAAGCTTGACATCTTTAATAGTTGTAAATGAAATACAAACACTTATCAACTGCTGGTTACAGGTATTTGTCACTTTAAGATGATAAAGTATTCTGTGAAATAAAGCATTTAGCTTTCAAATGGGTAAAATGGGATTCCATTTCATCTCAGTCTGGAACTCTCATCCTAGCACTCACGGTAATTTAGTTGGGCTGGTTTTTGTATGAAGGACTCATGTTCCTTTTAGAAGAAAATAAACCAGAGAATATGGTATTAGACTACTCACAAAATCCTTGATCAAAACCTGTAATGATCTTTAGAATGTCCCGTACCTATGTTTGGTATATTTATGATACCAACAAAATGGGTTTCCATAACCCTTTCTGACACTGTTCTGAATGTGTCTTGGTCTGTACTAGTTAATTATTTGTCCTGTTTTCTTAGAAGCAAACATTGGCCTTTGATACAAATCAGAGAGGGTGGGTGGGGAAATACATTTGCTGAAATGAGAAGTAAGCTCCTTGTCTATTAATCAAAATGGAAAGAGATCCCCCGTAAGTGTACTAACCATTCACTTACTGCCAGCACAGATCTGGTTCAAAACGTGAAAGAAACCAGATTCTGCCTTTGTCCTACAATTTCCTCCCTTTCGAATTTCTATTACCCAGTATATAGAATACACCTATGAGCCTAATACACTAAAGAAAAAAGATTGAAGGGTCTTGCTCAGGTTCTAAGTAATTTTCACACCAATTTTAAAAACAATAACAGTATTAGTAATGGCACATTAATTCTTGCTAAAAGCAAAGACGTGACCAGTTGCCCTTTAAAACACATTTTTTTTCACTCATAACAACATGATGTGCTATTGCTTCAAAAAGCTGGATGAGTATGGACTGGAGTGTCCCTTGAAGGTTCAGTGATGCTGCAGTCTGGAACCCCTCATGAGTCTTGAGAAACTTCATGAAAAACAGAATAGCTTCACTATTAAACAGTCAAGTGCTGGCTGACTATACTAAAACATAGGCACTTGTGAAGTAAGGTATTTTAAGTTCTTTAAGGGATGGGAAATAATCCAGCTACACAGGAGTAATAACTGGCTACTGGATAAAAAGGAGCGGCGGGGGGAAGGCACAAACCAAAACATTACTCTCTTCCCCATGTTCTCATTCCTGTCACTTCTCTGACCTGAAAGTAAAAATTGAACTTTATTTTTGGGGAAGAGATATTTGAAATCTTCCTCCATTAGTGCTTCAGATATAAAGGCAAAGGTGCAGGTTCAACAGGGTGGAGGTAAGTTCCTTATCTTCTCTGAGATGCCAACTCAAAACACATCCCTTTCTTCAGCATTTCTCTTGATTGCTTCAGGCTATATTCATTGCCGTGAAAACCACAGAGTAACACATCCCCAGCAGATCACAGAATCTGCTCAAAACCTGCAGAATCTTAACAGGCAATCCAAGCCTAATTCCCAACATTGATTTGTCCCCAAATCCTCAAACATATGTAGTTACCTCGCTGTCTAAAACTCAGGAATCCTGCCACACTGTAGAAATCGTAACATGGATTTCCATCCAAGATACTGCTTTCTTTTCTTAAGGGAGCTGTTCCATGATCTAGAGCTAGTTATGCCTGGTCAGAGCAAGAATGTACGTCAGTGGCACACAGCCCAGAGCTTCCTTCTTTACATGCCCCCACAGAGTACTTAGGTCCTTGGCTCGGATCTCAATCCCTGCTGGATTTAGAGACAAGTGCATCCTAACCAACACTACAGAAAATTCTCAGTCACAGATATGTCTGTATGGTTTTGCTCTCACAGATGTTTATTTTTAAAGCAGGCACTCTGTGTCAGTTTCTAATTTCTAAAGTGAACACTTTCCCCACTGAGTTATCCAATTACTTGCATAGTCACTGGCATGAAGTAGAGACTGAGTTCCAAATCTTCTAGTCAGCCCAGATATACCCTACCAGCAAAAATCCGTTGAAGAAAGACATAGACGTATCCACACACATCTCACCAGAATGCTGAAGTACTCACATCACCCAGTCACTTAAGGACAAGCCATTTTGGGGCATGATACATCGTGGCCTTCCAAGATTTCAACTAGATTCTGTGTAAAGAACCAGGCCAGCAGCTTTGCACAGGTACAGGATATGGGAATGTGCAGATGCATGTGTAGGTAGTTGATTCCTTGAGCAGTGAGAAGACACCAAAATACATTTTGAAACCTGAATCAGTGTCAGTGAATAAGTGCTAGAAGCTTCTCACTAACTTAAAGCTTCTCCTGTAAAAGTACCGTTAAAATTGAAGTATCCAAGGATACTTACTCAGCAATTATATGAAGAACTGACTAGAAATGAAAAAATAAAAGCTATCCTCTCACTAGTTATCATCTTTTCCAAGCTGCTTAAAGACACCGGTTGGGAAGCTCATATTTTGCAGCTTTAGATGCACCTGTTCCACAAATGAATAAACCTCATAACTTTCAAGTAATTAATTTCCATACCAGTTAAAAAACCAAAATTAACACCAAATAAAATAATCTTCAGCCTCATTCCAAATGAATTACAGTTCTATTTTCAGCACAGTATTTACCTTTACATACTAATTTCACTAATCTCCATTCAGTGGGTGATTAAGACAGTAGAGAATCTGCCCAGGATTTCTCTGTGGTCGCACACCAAATATGCCTGCCTGACCTAAATGGCAAGAATGTTAATGCCATTTTAAACGGACAAGTCCTTAAACGATTCAGTTTAATGGCTGCTTTACTGAAAGCTTTGTTTGCAAAAAGCTCGAGCCCATTTCTTATACATAAACCATCATTTATGTTTTGGTCTTTTAACCAACGCCTGCAAATTGGCAGGCCCACCCCAGACAGTTCCGAAAATGTCCTTCTCTGTCCTTAGGGCAGCTTCCAGTGGGAGCTCTCTTCCTGCTATCACCACCTTTTTCACAGCCCGGATCACGCTGGTCGGACCCTCTGTGTACTGGCTCAGCCAGGCTCGGGCTTCCCCTAGCGCTCCGCTTTCGTCCGAGGCCGGCAGCGTCTCCTCGGAGAGCCGCAGGCGCAGCGCTCTCTCGGGGTCCACCCGGGCGGCCCCGCCCAGCAGCTGCAGCGCTGCCCCGCTGCCCACGATCCGCACCAGCCGCGCAGCTCCTCCCCAGCCCGGCACCAGGCCCATGTGCTTGTGGACAAACCGAATTTCGCTTCCCGGCGTCATCAACCTGTCAATGAGGAACAAACACACAGAGGTCAATCCATGCATTGACTTTCGTTTTCGGCTCAACGGCCCTCAGTTTTCTATTTTCTCCTCCCCCCTGCTTCCAAAGGCTGATACGACTTGACAGCGTGCTCATTACAGCCGGAGCTGGAGTATCTTAATTTTTACATCACATGGTGCCATAACTACAGCTTTCGGCCCGTCTCAAAATTAGATACATAGGCTGCTACAAGTAAAGATGCTTAGTGCCCATACTGATACCTGTAGTCAGTTCTAAAAAGTGTTGAAAACAACTGTAGACAGAGGACATGTTACATTCATTCACAGTGCGACACTGCCTTGCTAATTCATGCCTAAACCAAGAGGTATTGGGTAAAACCCAAGCAAACTAATGTACAAAACATTTCTCAAGAGGAGGGATTGTGGTCTTAATACTGATTTGAACTGGGGAGGTTCTGTCAGCACCGTGGCGTTTACAGCGTGGGTGGGGCTTTTTTGTTCCATATTTTAGAGATCCATGTGAGTTTGATTTCTAACTGCTCATTACAGCAAGGGAAATTGGGATGGATCTCAACTTATGGCTCACAATGCACAATAGAATTGCTTTCTATTTAAGCTTGCAGCGGGTAATAGAATTGCTCCCCTCTACAAGATAAGTAACATTCCTCTTTCCAAAGATTTCACATCTTTCTTTTCTATGCTTCTTTTCTACAGCTTCTCACCTTCTTTACTTAAGAACTCACCCTAGGGCTCATTAAGCTATCTCCCTGGAGGAGCTCTGCTGCAGCAGATTGTTCTGTCTTCACACAGTGGTCACACTGACACACGTGAGGTTAGTGGAAAAAACCTCTAGAAATAGAAACACATAGAAAAAAATGTACAGAAACAGACCAGTACTTGCTCTTTCTCAAGGTGATGTTCTGCAATGTGGTTGCTTGCTGCTGATTGTAAGGCAAAGGATGGAAATTACACTTGTGAAGTAGATTAACTTCTACTTCAAGCACTAAATGGCTTTTGGAAGACAAATCTTGTGATACTGAGGTCTACACACAAGTCTGTTTCCTAACAATGCAGTTTTCCATAGTGAAAATACCAAGGTGAACAGCTTTGAAAGGGGAAAGAAAAAGGAAAATTTTTTAAAATGCAACTACTTCTAGGAACTCACTGTTCTCACATCTGCTTAGTTATTGTTAATTGTAAGTTTGCTTGGTTGCTTTATTCTTAACCAGAGCACCATCAGCATTCATGCCACACTGTACAGCATCAGAATTGAAGAGCTTACGCTTTATCCCAGATCCAGCACAATGCACAAAAGCAACAGCTGACGGGCCAGATTGCATGAAAGCCTTTTTGTAGAGATAGCAGAGGAAGGTTGTGTGACAAAAGGAAGAAAGCACAGTATTGCAGGGGAGGAAAGGCTTTAAGCTAACATTATCAAGTGCTTCCCAGACCCAGCAAATCCCAGGGAGTTCAGGTCTCTTCTCTCAAAAGAATGACTCTGCAAGTATTCCAAAACTCCTTTACTGGCTCAGCTTACTCTGCAATTTGCTCACACTCAGTGTTCCACTAGAAAAGCAATAATGAAAACATTATTAAGGGTTTAATTCTAGCTGTGCCGAATGATGTGAGGTGCTAGAAAAGAAAGGGTCATAGGCAGCTGGGCATCTGATGCTAGACAGCCTGTAGGCAGTCTCACAGGACAGCCACCACAGGTCAGGGAGGCCATGTTGCCCTTGTATATTGAATCTGAGATTGTTTCAGACAATGTTTAGGATGTGGGAAGGGCTCTCTTTCCCTGCAGAGTCTTCACCTCCCTCAGAGAAAATGGAACCAAATACAATGAAAGGAAAATAAACCACTGACAGCTTAACTCACAGAAAGACTGTGAGGCTACAGCTTCCAGAACCTCACTGGGATTCACCTCTTCCCACAATGCTCCTTTGAACAAGCTCCACAGAAAATACCGAGGTAAGTGGCACTCAGTGGAAGGTGTAACTGCAGTATTGGACTGCCTTCAGGCTTAAGAAAGGTATCTATGGTTTTCCAGACTTTTGAACTATGAAGTCACACCATTCCTTAGAGAAACCACCCATCACACTCTCTGTTAGATTTATCACTCGCAGTCCCCGTGCCCAGGAAGCAATGGAGACCTGAGCTCATGTCTGAAGAGGCAGAAGCAGCTGCCAAGCCAGCCTGGGATCAGCCTCTGAATGCTACCAGCTGCAGCCTTGCATACATATTTCCCTTTTTATTGTATGAAAGGAATTGAGTCTACCTTCTGAGACATGACAGATCTGATCTCCCATTAAAAGAATTTATGTAAGAAAAGCATATCGAGCATTACTTAACATAAAGAGGCAGACATCAAAAAGCTGGAAAGACCAAAGTACCATTCCTGAGCTGTTTATACCTTATTCACCTAGTACTGGCCCTGCCTGAGACAGAGTAGTAGATGAATACAAAATTAACCCTGATTTGAACAGTATGCCTGTTCTTGTCTTTCACGTCAAAGGAATTAAATCTGGGTCCCCTGTATCCCAGGGGAAGGTCATATTGCTTGACTCCTACACACATGCCTTCCCTGCCCTAATAAAGAAAATCTGTTGCATGACAGTACTGAAAAAATATTTATTCAATGTAATTAATGTACAAAGTGACAGAAGACTTTATAGTAAGCAGGGGAACATCCTTCGGAAATGTAAAGGGTAGCAAAATCCTCACAATTTAAATTGGAAATAAGAGGTTAAGGTAATATAAGCCCCAAAGTGCGGCTGAAACCTTCTTTGAGAACATTTTATTTCCATGTTACAAACACTACAACCCCCCTAGGAAGAAAGCACAGCCACCATGGGCCACATCCAATTTTGTGTTAGTCATCTAAAGCAAACGAGCTACAGCAAATGTTCCTGCTGTACATTTTAAAATGTTCTCAGCTGCACTAAATGTTACAAATCCTCCCCCTTTGATCTGAGGATTCCTTCACTCTGTGACATCTCATTGTACCCACAAACAACTGACTGTCACATCGCATCTCATCACATCACTGGCAATGCACGTGAGAAGAAACCTTGTTATTAACATTGCAGCCTAGCAAATCCCAGCCTTGTAAAGGTACACTTGCTCCCCAAAGGCAGCACTTGCTGTGAGCTAACAGCTATGCTTTCCTTTGCTAAAGTATTTCCCAGCTACTTGAAGCCAGAGCATATACAATAAAAGCTGAAAATGCAAACAAAAATACATTTTCTCAATTTTTCATACCTGCTTATTATAAATATTAACGTTATTGAGCTGTTCCAATGGGTGTAATCAGTTCCTTGGCAGAACTAAGATTATATTAAGATCTGTGCTGGCCCTTACCTCATCATTTCCTGGACTTCAAGGTTTGAGTTATATTCAGCATTCTGACAAGGCAAAGGTAGTAATCAAGTTTACTAGGGAGGGACAGATACCACCCTCTATTTTATGCATTTTAAAAGCTCCTACAACTATGCTTTTGAAACCCATTATAGGAAAAAAAGACACCTGAAACATTATATGTGTTGTCAGCAACCTGGATTTTGTTCCCGTTCCCTGTTTGACTCCCAGTGTCACGTAAGGACACAGCTCCTGACTTCTGATCTTCCCCTTTGAGTTGGCGTGAGACTGGCACACCATGGAGGGAGGCAGCCAGCATCACGCAGTGCTGCAGCACCTGGTTCCCAGCTATGGCTGTACCAAGAGAGGGCTGCCAGAACTGCAGGAGATGACTTTTTTCTCCCCCACAAATACTTTGGCATCCTGCTCTTAAACCACCAATATTAACATAAATAATAAACAGAGCATATGTCTTTGGGTCACAGTAAGTTCCCTCACGAAATCTGCTACCTTCTTCTACAAATTTCAGTAATACCTTATCGGCAAGGTGGTTGAACCAACACGAAGTGGAAATTTCTCCAAAAGTGAGAGTCAAAGGCCTTGGGGTACAATTAAAAGACATCCATGTTTTTAGCATGCTGTAGAGCAAGAGTTACAGAAATAATAATAAATCCTCAAGTAGAACTACATATTTTGCAAAACATAGATGCAGGACACCCAGACAGATGAAAAGCAATGTCTGTGGTCAGACACACACCCACTTTGGCACAGGGAGATGGAGAGTGGGGGTTATGGTCAGTTCATCACAAGTTGTTTCTGCCACTGCTCACGGAGATGAGTCCTTCCTCTTCTCCTGTGTGGGGCCCCTCACACAGAGACAGTTCTCTGCAAACTTCTCCAGTGTGATTCACTCTTCCACAGGGTGCTGTCCTTCAAGAACAGCCTGCTACAGCATGGGTTCAGTGTGGGTCTTCCCCAGGGGCTGCAGGTGGATCTTTGCATCCCTGTGGTCCTTCCCAGGTTGCAGGGGCACAGCTGCCTCACCATGGTCTACAGGGGAATCTCAGCTCTGGCACCTCAGGTACCTCCTTCCCTCCTACCCCTCCTTCTCCACTGACCTTGGTGTCTGCAGAGTTCCTCTCACATATTCTCACCCTGCTCTTCTCTGGCCACAATTACAACTGTGCAGTAACTTTTCTCTCCTTTTAAAATATGTTATCACAGAGGCATTACTATCATTCCTGATTGGCCCAACCTGGGCCAGCAGCAGGTCCATCTTGGAGCCAGCTGGCATTGGCTTTACCCAACACAGGGAAAGCTTCTGGCAGCTTCTCACAGAAGCTGTACCTACTGCTACCCCTGTAGCCCTCTGCTAGAAAAACCTGGCCACACAAACCCAAAACACCAGCCAAACCACATATGCAACTATTGCAGGTACAGGAAAAGAGAGATATTAAAGAGAAAAGGAAACCACTGGGAAAATGGTAACAGAAGGAAGGTTATCAAGAGCCAAACACTTGTTCAGAGAACAGAAGAACAAAGCTGATGTACAATACTGCCAAACACTTTGCCCAACAAGTATGCCTTTCTAATACACTCATCAATATGGCGTCAGCTGAATTAACTCTTTTAAAATTAAGTAACAGCAGTGTTATGCTGACACATGGTCAAAAGAGCTTTCTAAAACACACACTGCTGGAGACTGCAAGTTCAAGAATCTGTTAAGAGGTCAGGCATGACATTATCTGCAGATGGTGTTTATCATACAAATTGAACTTCCTTTGCCAGGTGGACATGAAAATTTAATGATCTTGCTGGCAAGTGGACAAAAACTCATGTGTAACTAGTTTAGGGTTTTGTAACTTTGTTTGGTGAGTGCTACCAGGACAATTTGCAACAGCAGCAGCTCTCACATGCATGCTGGACCTTAAGTGAGCAACAAAGCCAGTCCATTGTCCACTTCTTCCCTCTTTTCCAGCTGCACCTTCTCAACACCAAAAATACAATCCATGACCCCTCACTTCACGAGCAATTTGCACCTCAAAATCTCACTCCATTGTCCTCAGCATCGCAGGGGACACAGCAGATCCCAGTATTGATGGTGGGTTCCTGAAGCAAGCCAATGGTACTCAGGCAGCAGAGTTACACAGGTACCATCTGTAATCTAATCTCACTTCTCTTGCTGAGGCACACAAAACCCAACAAAAATAAAGTGCTGCTGAACACATGAAGTGATGGGATGTTTTCAGTCAACTAAACTGTTACAATACATTAAAACAAAGCAAAAGAGAGTTGTGATTGTTGAATTTGTAGCATCATAGCAAGAATAAACTACCCGTTCCTTTATCTCTACAGCAAAAGCCTTGATTTCAGATTAAACAGAAGTCCTTTATTTCAGGTTGGTTCAGTGCACCACATAAATCAAGTAATCTTTTCTAGGCTGCATTCTAAGCTTCTTAAATAGGAAAAAAAAAAAAAAAAGCAGCTTTAAAGAGAATGGCTGAAATGCAATAACTGTTCAGATAAGGCAGAAGAGGGTAGTTGGATGTGAAAGCAATTCCATAAGAGAAAAACGTGACCTTTCCTGCAAAAGCACACAGATAATTCTGTAGCTTCAGTTCCTTGGCTAAGGCAGGGATACTAAGGGATCATGTCACAGGCAAGTGACAGCTCTGGATGCTGGACCATAAGGACCAATTAATTGGAACTGCAAATGCTGTTAGCCTGAGGTTTGGGTAAGGATCATCACTTAAGCAGTCAAGCACTACAGAACTTCACACTGCTTTGAACAGTTCATGTAGCACATACCAAGGGGTTTGGAATCCTCCAGGCTCATTGTCTTCTCCCCATTTTCTTTAGCATGGCATGTGGATCTGCAAGGTTTAACTTGTACCTATCACTCAATCCACGTCTGGTATCTGCATTCCAAATCTCAGAGTCAGAAAGATATAGTACATACCATGCACGTTCCCATTTAATATGTCTTATACCTATTCTCCCCATCATGGAAAGACAGGTATTAGAGCATGTGTAAGAAACTACAGAACTTCCTTAGCAATAAGATAGAAATTCTTCAGGCATTATATATGAATGCTCCTTGGCAATTGCTGCAAAACGAATCCCTACCTTCTCCAGAATGTTTAACAACAAAAGTAATTCCTGAGTACAACCTTGAAAACACAACCTGAATATGAACTACTGCCTTGATATTTTCACAAAACCACAGAAAGCCTGGAATGACTAAAGGTAAGGCTGCAGTTTGTGCCTGCAGAGACCTGACCTGGAAACCTAAACAGTAATAAGTTAATTACATGACAACATTGTGTTCTGGTAGTGACAACCTGTCTTGTCTAAGCCTTGTTCAATATTCCAATACACAAGCCTTCCACAGTTACTACGGAAACTTATCTTAAAACAACAAATGTATTAACCAGTCATTTTTGCAATAAAAATGAATTTTGAAGCAGCAGGGTACTGTGGGAAGATTATTCTGCAGAAGAAATATGCAGTACTATACTAAAATAATTTAGCCAGTCAGCAAAGTTGCTGATTAGCAGCTTCCAGTCCTTACTTCAATTTTCATGACAGATGTTTTTAGAATTAGACCCTTAAGAATAAGACAGTCTCCTCCAAAAAGCAAGCTGGGACTAATTGATCCCTTTCTGCCTATTCGGTGCAGTGTCTCGGCAGTCTATTTATCACTACACCATCAAATAATTACCTAGATACTCTGTAAGGGGATTATCTAGACAAAACAGCTAAAGATTTTTTTGAAAGTCAGCTTACTACACCCTCTATCACCAAAAACCCCACCCTAGTTCTCTGAGAATGTTAACAAGTAGAATTATCCTGAGAAGAATTAATCATAATTTCACTTATTTTTCAATCTCACTTGATTAATTGGATAGGCTTTAAAGGACCAAAAAGACCCAAATTAAACATTTAATCAGTAACTCCTTGCTAATTCTATTTAGCAGATTTTTGAACTGGAGCAATGCAGTGAATATTGGCAAGCCATAACTGTTACATGCTTTCCCAACACAGCTTGCTAGTATTAATTCCCTCTGCATCTCTCTCATATCTTCTTTCTCACTGAGAGTTTCTCATGTTTCTGCCCTATGCAGAGAAATAATAAGGCAATTAGATATTGCAGCAATTGCTACTTCAGACCCACGACAGCACTCAGTGAGACTTCCAAAGTGAAATTACTGTAAAACCGATAAAAGTAAGGATTTGTGCTACATGCTTGTGGTGATGGTCTATGCAGACCACTGTGGCATCATAAAAGCAACCCCCCCAAATGTTTGCTCTTTCTGAAAATCCTTTCGTCACAAATATTCACTTGACAGATGAATAAATGGTAACTACTAAGGAACATAAAAATGAAGACAAAATAGTTTAAAGATAGTCTGGGGGAACTGCATGCCTTGTGCTTATCTTAGATACAGTTGCTAAAAGATGCTCTGCAATCCCGAATTTCAACAGGCTAAAAGAAGACTGTGCACATTAATAATCTTTCCTGTTTATCAGCTTTAATCCATAACCTTTTCTACAAGAAAGCAATGGAAAGAAGTAGGTCCAGCTACTATTTTAACAAGCCCATCAGAAAGTCACCCCTCTCAAATCCTTTCAGCGATTTAAAAACATTCCACCAATTAAAATCACAAAACAATAAACCTTCTTTATTTGAGGTTTGAATAAGTTAAAATGATACCCAAGAAGCAAAACAAAAAAAATCCTCCCAAGCCTCCCAAGCACAGAGTGTTCTAAATCTCTAAATCACAGTGTCAAAGGAGTAGGCTTGATGCCATCCTAAGAAATTTCACCAGCACAAAAGCTTGCTTTTCTCACAGCTCTTCTCAAATCACTTTACAGAGACTATATGGACTTTTATTTATAGTTACTAAATTATTTTGTAACACTCTTAGTGCATCCATTTTCCCCCCACTCACCACACAAGCTAAGAATCAAACTTTACATAAAGTAGCCCAGAAAAATCTCTCATGTCTCCCTAGCACATATTGCCTTTACCCCTGCCTTTGCTGTCCTCCAGTCAGATTCTCCAATGCATTTCATGGAACTCTAAGGATCAGGATAAAAATCAGATCAAGTAAATAGACCCCTAATTACAGAGGTATTTTCTTAAATAAGAGTTAACATTCTTCTGAGTTGGCTGGGAAACCTGAGGGCACTTTCCAGAGGGGAGCAAAGGGACCTAAACAACAAGAATTGCATTCTTCAAAGGAGGCCTTAAAATAGCAATTCATAATGTGACTCTATCACACTTTCTCACATCACCCAGAGTCAAATGAAATGCAGAAGAAAGAATGACAAAGTCATATTTTCATCTAGAAGCACAAAACATTTGCTTGATGCTAAAATTCTGAAAAGCGGAGCCCTGAATCTAAACAATGGAGCATGTAGCAATGACAAGGGTTAGAGGAAGAGTTGGAACACCGGGACACCAGTGCAGAAATTGCTAAACAGACATGAGCCATTTTAGGAGGAATGTGGTCTCCAGGAATAAACAGGAAATTAAAGTGTGGATAACCACCACCTATTGCCCACATATTGGGATATTCAATGGAAGAGGAGCCTCCAAAATCAACAAAGTCAATTCGAAGAGGCTGCAAGATTACCAATTCTAAAGGAAGCCATTCCAGGGATGAAGGACAAAAATAATATTGTTACTAGAAAAAGATCCCTTGGGTAACAGGAATTAAATTATAATAGGCAGACATAGAGAACTGCGTGTCCCCCAGAAAAGAACATCTCATCAGTAGCAAAGTCTGCACTGAGAAAAATCAAGAAAACGCCTATCAGCAGCATGAAGGAGCTCATGGCAGCAGAGAAGACACTCTGGGAGAGTCCCCTGGCAAGACTCAGATTAAAACTGGTCCAGACATGACTGTGTAAGAACAATCAGAGAAGTGAAAAAGGGTTTATTTCTTAAACGCTTCCATGATCAAAGAAAAGGGGCTAAAAGAGGGCCATAACGTTAGTTTGAGAGAGGGATTGTAAAAGGAACAAAACACAGGGAAAGAAGCTGGCGCTAATACCCTGCAAGGGGAGTAGTGCAGTCTCAATCAAGACAAGGTAGGTAAGGCCCCCCCAAAGTCTCCTGCAGGTGATGTCTGCTGTCATACCCACTGCCATCCACACAGACTTTCAATCTCATTCTGGACCAGAATCTCCCAGGAGTCAGGCACAGATGGAGGCTCACACAGCAGACCTCGATTAGGGGGTTTAAATCTAATTTTTTACCTCACGCTTGACACTTTCTCACCCATGGCTTCACAGAAGCCAGAGAGAAAAAAGCATGCTATAAAAAGCTACATTTCTTCTAAAAGGGATAAATGAAGCTGGATACTGGAAATTGCAGAGAGACATCTTCTGCAGTAGGAATGAAAAATTGAATTAGACGGCAGATCACAAGGCAAGAAATAAGGGCCCAAAAAAAGCATGACTGATTAAAACTCCACGAGCAGTATTAAAAGAAGTAAGATGAGCCTTTTTATTTTGTTTTCCCCTTCCCAGTCATTTTTCAATAAACTGACAGGAAAGAAAATAATTTGGCTAAGCCACAAAGTGAATCTGCCCCATTTTTCAGGATGATACTTCTTTAGGCTCACGTGCAATGCCCACATGGCATTCCTAAGGCCCAAGGTTCCATCCCCACCGTGGTGCTGGGGGTGGGCAGCACCGTGCAGGAGGGCTTGGTGGAGATGGGGACAGGGCTGGCCAGGGGGCTCACGCAGCCCTTCACCACTGCCATGCCAGGCCATGTGTGCTGCACACACACATTGGGTGGCCCCTTCACAAGCTGCCACACACCACTCCCTCATCCCATCTTGTACCTAAGCACTCAAGTGAGCTGAGTAGTTTCAGAAATCAGCAGAAAAGGTAAATTGAAAGGTCTTTCCTAGGTAGAAGAGGATAACTTTTTACAAGTACACAGATAGCAATAAAGACTTCCCTGTCCACGGGTGCTGCCTTGGACCTGTTTAACACCTCCTGTGCGCACACTGGCGAGGAGCAGCATGGTTTTACAAAGGGTTATTGAACACACACAGGGCTCAGATCACAATTTAAGAACACACAGAACCAAGAGAATAAAGCAGATAGTTACACTGGGGAGCTCTAATTCCCCTGAAGCGTGCAGTATAAACTCTGAAAACGGCATGAATCACCCAGAGCCATAAAGTTGGACTGATGCCCCATCGTTCCAAGATTCAGTGCCTGGATCCTCCTTACTACCTGCAGAGGTACAACAGCAATCCATGGGCTACCACTCTTTTTCTCCTCCCTGGCTAATGACCAATATCTTACTAACACTCTCTTCTTGCAATTCCCAGCTATGACTATATTTGTATTACTCTGGTGTCACAGGGTCCCAGGCACCTTGGTTACCATACAGTTATTTTCAGAGCAGTTCCCATCTTGCCATAGCACTTGGGTCTTACCCATGAAGCAAGTTTTAGCTATTCTTTACACGCTGCCAAAGCCTCAATACACAAGTGAGTGAATGCCAAAATAATGCTCACAAAAAATTACTCATGCTGGAAATCTGAAATGTTACATGAGTCTTTCCTTCCCAAAAAAGAAACTAGAGCTATTTGGATTCTGTTCAAGCAAACATTTTCAACAACAGATATGCCTTTTAGACTAAAGCAAAAATTTCGGTCAGGAAAGATCCAGTGATATTTTACCAGATTCTCTGATGAAAAAGACCACCTGGAGGTAAAGGTGCTTGATACTTAGAATTTTTAGTCAAATTTAAATGACAGTATTCATCTAGAAATAAAAAAAAAGTACAGCGGAGCTTGTTTTCAAAGAGGAAATATTGTATTTTTTAAATTATGTGCACACTTTCATGCAGCATATGCAAACCATGTTTATACCTTTGGCTTCCCACATCTTTATTTTCATCATGTATGTTTATCAAAACCATAGAAAACAGAACAAAATTCTCCCAGACCAAATTCAAGAGTCTCTTAAGGCAGGAAGATTTCAATCACATTTTCTGCTCATCTCTACTGATGATACACAAAGGGGAGGAGGGGCTTCCCAACAGTGGCTCAGAGCTTGGCATCTAAAATGTCAAAAATGTAAAGATCACCTCACTCGCCTGAACTCAGCCGACTGGAAAGGAACAGCATTTCTTGACATCAGCCCTGAGATGCAAGGTTCGAGCTGTTCTAATACTTTATGATGGATTTGACGTATCAGGTTTCTGCAACTCACAGCACTAAAGAACTTAAAATACAACGTAACGTCACACTAACAACCCTCCACAAGACACAGGGTAACAAGACACACTTTGAAATTCAGCTGTCTCCGCACGCGGTGCTACCAATGCTGCATTTGCACATCCTACACAATTTCTGACTAAAGCAAAGAGAGATCATATACTTAGTTGAAATCACTGGTGATTCAATTATAATGGAATGTTGCCACTTTGTCAGGATACCATGTTAATTTCAAGCAAAAACATACTGACAGTCGTGGTTTGGCTTTTTTAAAATTATCACGGTGGCTGTGACCTAAGTTTTCTAGATATGATACACGACTTCAGAGATTTTTTTGGGGGAGGGGGAGGGGAAGAGCACAATGATATAACTAAAAAAGGCATAAATGGGATAGATAATTTAACATTAAAACTCTACATTGACGCAGTAACCTGCCGCTTCTCCTCTTTACTTTTTAATATAGAATATTAGTTATAGGAATCTCAAACCAACTTCAGATCACTGATATCATGGTCAGACTACCCGGACAAGAAGCAGGCACATTTTCAGCAAACTGTAACAGATCTCCCATAAATATGCCTAAGAGTGTGACCAATAATCACCAAAAGTATAACTTCCCCTGCTATCTTTTTATTTACAATTTTTGTCTCTTTCACACACACACAAATCCATGCTAATTTAAATTATTGTGCTTTTCTCAGTCTATATATTTGCTTTTTGTTTCCGAATATGAATCATCAGCACACAAAATAGGACTGGAAGATAACACCTAGTAACAGACCATGGATACAGCAGAAGTCCTCATACACACAACAGTTTAAGCACAATAGGAACCTATTTAACATAAGAATTTACAATTTGATTTATTCTTACTGAGACTGCTGAGTCACAGCATAGTAATTAATTTCTTACTGACTACAGAATCCAGGAAGTAGGAAGCTGAAACCACCAAGGTTAACAAATTCAAACAGTTTGCAGTTTTGTTTCACACAATTTTGCACAAATCTGTAAGGAAGAGGAACACAAAGGTCCAGCCTGCAGGGCTCCAAATCTTTGCTAAGACCTTGGGTTGCTTTGGATCAAAGACAAAAATAAAGCCGGGGGCTGAAGAGGAAGACTGGAAGTTGCAATTTTGAAGGCAATGTTTACAGTGAAAGTAGGTTGAGATCCACACAACGCCTGCTTACACCCAGGGAAATTGAGTCATTTCAGGAACATCTGGTCATTTCAATGAACAGTAACCCTATGTGGATGATTACCCTTCAGAGATCTACAATGTTAACTATATTGCTACTTGGAGTGATAAAGAGAGGAAGAGCTCTTTTCATGGTCCTTCAATAGCACATGACAGGGCTGAAAAATGAAACCACTAACTGGGACTCAGGAAGACATTCTCTGCAAGCTGATCCAGTGCAAAGTTAGGCAGTTGAAAGCTGTGGCTTCAGGGGAAACTGAGGGTATCTAACATCCCCCTAGAGCCAAAAGGAGTAGATTGTATTCTCACCCCCTCCAGTTCTTTGCCATCTCCTAGAGACTTAGCTCCTCCTTTACACTGGCTCTAGACAATATTATGTTCCCTTACAAGCCACTCTAGTTAACTGTAAAACCAGGAAAACCCAGGTTTTCTGTTGCTTTTTAGTGAGATAATTGACTCATACAGGCATCTTCACTGGTGCTTGGCAAATCAGAGGTAAGAAATGAGCTGGGAATACGCAACAGGGACACCCTCCTCCCGTATCCAAGGGAGCTGTTCAGGCAGTCTGTCCTCATGAAGCCACAGCTCAGTGAAACCCCACCTCAAAACCTGCAGACTGGAATATATACGTGCTTCTCATACTTCATATTAACCAATTTGTGGAGCTATCTGATAATAAATATATACACATATTAAAAAAAAATTAGTAGTGAAGATCAGCAATGATGCATCAAACTCAAATGCCTCAAATACCAGTTTATCTACACTTGGAATTAGTCATTTCACAGATGCAAGCATAATGGTCAATTCCAGTGCATTTGTACTCTTTTTCTCAAATTCTTATGAATCTTGAATGCTTCTCTACACTGGACCAACAGCTCAATGTATCAGCAAGTATCAGAATGGGTCCAGACCTGCATCCTCTAAAATCTGCCTTATCTAAGTTTTCCATTATCTGGACTATCTCTTTTTATTATTATCACGCAGCACATTTTATCAGCTGCAGACAGGATTGTTCAACAGAAAGGATGTACAATTGCATGGTACAAGTGGTCTAAAACATAGACACATGCTGATAAGAAAAATTTCATTTACCCAGGATAAGATGGTTTGGCCTCCCAAAGGAAAAAAAAAACACAAAACAAACTGAACAACCTAGAATGAAGTAAATTCCTGAAAAAAGACAACTTCAGAAAGAAAACATCTACTCAAATTCATGCTTTGTTGATGTTATTTAAATTTCTACTAAAATCAAACAGTGGTAAATTTGAATTGTAGACTACATATAAAAATCCTCTGCCTGAACGACTGAAAACACAAAAAATTCAATCCCAAATGAAAACTGGTAAAAAACCCTCAATACCAGTGCATAAATACAAGGGAAATAACACAAGCTCTTGAGTCCATTTCTAGCAGTGCTTACTTAACCAGATGTCAAACATATCACGTCAGAAATAAGAACAGCCTTTTTAAAGGCAGGCAACATGAGATTTTTAAAATCAGAACCAGAAACTTGTAGTAACAAACCCCCCAGGGCTCTAAAAATGTGATGTAGGATTGCATTGGAATTCTAAAACTGGCAACTGATTTGCAGGAGATTTTAAATGCACACACATACACACATATATATATATCTATGAGACCAAAATTCTATATAGTTTAAAAAAGTGATCTACGCCACATAGCAAGCACTTGAAGCTGTGAGAATGTGGTGTCCCACCCTTAAGGAGAAGGGAGAACCCAAGATGCATAGACGCTTGTGGTCAAAAGGAATGGCATAAATCAAAGGGTCTGCAGAAGCTTATAGAGTTTTATTATTAATTTACACACTTGGCATGGACACTGTTATTCTAGTCCCTGACCTCCCAGTATAAGCACACAGCAGTGGATTTTGGATAAGGGGTAGGGTGAAAGGGAAGAGAGAGAGAGAGAGATGAATTAAAGAGAGAGAAAGAAAGGAAAAAAAGAGAATAAAAGAGAGATCAGTCCTGGCTGCAGCATTGATCCAGCTGGAGTATCCAGGGTCCTGGGGCGCACACACGCCCAGCCTTTGTGGGGATACCTTTTTATAGATATGTTTATCCTGTTCTGGAGGTAAGCTTCTCGCTTTCTATGAAAATTAGTTACCATGCACAGTCCTTTCTTCTAGACCTTTTTGGAAATGGGTTGGAGGCTCCAGGGGTCTTTGATGGTCTTAATCCCCCACTACAGTGCACGCCCGCTTCTCAACCTCGTTCCTGCACTTGCCTTGTACTGTGTTGTGCTTATCTCCAGGCAGCAGAACCAGGACATTTGTCCCAGAAAAGTGCTGCTCTACCTCCATATGGCCCCCTTCTCCACCCACATCCTGTTCTTTCCCACAGTGTGTTATTACCAACAATCCTTGGCTGGCTCCATGGCTATCCAGCTATCAGTGTTTGAAACACACACATTTTAGTCCCTTATCTTTTAGGCTTCTACAGAGAACCCACTCCCAGATTTGGCTACTGATTCTTCTCTGACGATGTGGAGCAACGTTACAGTCACATAAATGAAAAGTGCTTTGTGAGCCTGGACTCTGCAAGAACTCATGAGTATGTGAACCCCACCCTGCTACATTCATATCAGGCTCTGCCCAATGAAAAATGCTACTGTGTACTGAGGCACCCTTATTTCAAGCAGCTGCATCCTGTGCACCTAAATGCTCCTCCTGATAAATTTAAAAGCCCAAATCCGTATATAGAGTGAAATATTTCCAAAGAAGCTCATGTGCTGTGCTCTGATGTTCTGAAATCTATTTTTGAAAAAGTTTACTGTAGAATACTAAAATCTTTACGGCTTCCTTAACCTAAGGCATCACCTCCATTTCTCCTTTTTGAAAGGTGAAACAACTTAAAAGTTGGTCATAGTGGACCTACATCTATGCAGTGGTTAGATTGTCTTCTGCTGCTTTGATTTCCTATAAATTGCATTTAATGCACTAAATACATCTTGTAAAAGTAAATAAACATAAATTATCACAGGAACATAAACACCAAAAGTTATTTAATAACATTTCATTTCACTGTATCTCTTATTAAGTGTTTCATGGAACATGTTTAACACCTTAAAATGTAATACTAAGCATACCTACATATTTCACAAAAATATAGAAAACACACCACTAAAACGAAGGAAGGCCAATTTGATAAATGCAGTATTATTAGCATAAGCTAATAGTTAGCTCAGCACTTACAACAGTAATGAAACTGGTCCTTTGCAATTTAACTGTGCAACATCAAGTACAGTTGAAGAAATTATAGTTCATTAATTTATTTTCTAAAGAAGAACAGGAAATTACTGCTGTCTCTACCTATGAGCCCATTCTGAGATCAATGGTATGAGAAATTGGCAGTTTTCTATCTCGGCACTTTTGTCCTCTGCCTCAAAACACTACCTTTTAAATTTGATTGACATGGCAGGGACACGCCTCTACTTGGACTGCAGCAGCATTAGAGAGGAAAGAGACTCTGTGTCTCAGAAGCACTCAGATACAATGGAAGGCCATTTGCCAAGCGATGTAGGACCAAATTTTCAAAGTTGTAGATGTGTGTAAAAGACTCACACCGACATTGCCCCAGAAAGATTTTTCAAAGGCACCAACATGAAATAGAAGACAAGACAGCTCAGAATTCAAAGTTAATTATTCTGGCTATTTGTTAGTAGTGCACTGCAGTGACTGCGCTCAGAGATTATTGTCACCTGCTAATTGCACAAATGGATTCATTACCAACTGTCTCTTCTCCATATCTGTCAGCTTATTGCCCAACAATCCACTACCATTCCTGTTTTCCTGTCCAAATTCCTCAACCAATCCTGCCAAATCTGTTCTCCTCACCTTCACACATTGTGTAAGCACAAGACACACTTCAAGTATCTGCGTATAAGAACCCAATGCAGGTACTTCAATTATTTGTAAAACTGCATCACTAAATCCAACATCACATTCACTTCTGCACCTCACTGAAATGGGTGCAGTGTCATGCAGAGCTGTAAAATACATTAACACTTGGCAGCAGAAACCACAAGCCACCTTCACAGGCTCAACTGTGGCACACTGAAAAAAGTCAGTATTTCTTGAAAATGGTACTAAAATGCTCAGCTGTCTGAACAAGTTTCATACTTGCACACTTCTACATTACTCAGTTTTGCAGTAATAACTGAGATAAATAATTATAGCATCAAAAGCTTTATCTTTCCAATTTTCATATCAGAAAAAGTCTGAAAGGAAATTAATTACCTTGCTTTTGTCTGGACTGGTCTGATTTTCCCTTAGTAACATGTTTATGATCTTTTTAAGGATGTTGCTCTTCTGGAGAGTCATACTCCAAAACACATAAAGCAGCTAAGATTGAAGAAGATGTTTTGAGAAGACCTCTTCCTCCAGATTAAAGGCGGACTGACCTAAGATACTTTCACTTTTCATCACTATCCTTATGTCAGTAATAAATGTGCCAAAGTTCACACAAGCCCTCCCTAATCCAATTTAAAATGAGCTGGCTTAAAACAGAGTGAGACAATTAGCCACAAGAACTGCTACAGGAACAATGTACCAGTAATATCTTAAACCACCTCAGCTATTTTAAAATTGGATTAGTCCACACCTCTACTTTAGTAGAGATGTGCATCATGCTGCCAGAGCACATTTCAGAGGAGGTACCTAGGTCATTTTGGTTCAAGTGAGTTGATTCAACAATATCAGTATAGTTAATGTAGTACAAAGTGGCAGAGACAAAAATAAGAAAATATTTCCGGCCAAAACCAAGCAGTTTGGTAGTTTAAACAGAGACTGTATTTGAAAATTTAGAATTAAAAGCAGCCACAACAAATTCAATTTGTTTTTAAAAATAAAATATCTAAACAGTTTATTCAAGGAAGAAAACAAATCTCTGATTTCTGTCTCAAGTTCATCTTTTGTCATCTAGTGATTGAGGACAAAATACCTGTTCCACTAATACTTACTTATAGTGCTCAAAAAGACCCCAGGATTTTGTCCAACAGTACTGAAATTCTCACAGTCAAGAGCAATAACAGCAGAGTATGTTTCTCTGTCTTGTTGCTGTTATTAATTAAGTCCCATTTGCTGCTCCTGAATTGCTGTTATTTAGTTGCACTGGATGGGTGTGTAGAAAGTAATGGAAGATGGATCAACAGCTGTAGTTATTATGAAAATTATGGCAGTGCATGAGAGGAATTGCAGCTGCTCAATTCATGCAAATAAGAGCTACTTGACAATGCCTATAATTACACAGCATGTCAAAACAGCATAGCTGGAGTGTAAGTAGAGACTACATATTTTAGAAAGCCAAAAGATTTCCATTTCATTATATTCCCATTCCCTAAACTCCTATTTAGAGATAACAAGAAACACTTTCTGTCGACAGGCTCACAGATAAAGGTCTGCTGAGTCTCCCAGGTGCATTCTCCTGCCAGCACTGCAGCTGTCAAAAACAGAGTCTCTCTGCTGTTTCCCAGGCGTTTGTAACACAGCCTGGACTCACATCACAGCTGGGGTTTCAGCTCACTGTGTGCTGAGCAGATATGCAGAAAGATCCAGCCACATCTACTTTAAAAGCAAAGGAAGATTGCTTCCAAGTGGCTCAGACAATGCAGATACCATCTCCTCTGGCCAAAGCCTGTTCCTGATACCTGGAACGGCACTGTAATATTCTAGTTTTCTTTACTTTTGAGTGTACCTTCTTTCAGCTTGTTTGTCGCAATTCCTTTCCCACTTCAGGCACTAAGCCCCTCTTCAAGAGCACATTTCCTTTTCTTAGATAAAAACTTCACTAAAAGCTCCTTATTTTCAGAGATGCTGCCCACTGTGCATATCCAGTTACATCTGTAGGTTGTTTGCACATTAGCAATGGTTTATATAAAGTGACATTTTATTACTTTCATTTCTTCCCATTCCTGTTCTGCCTGTTTAATTAAAGCCTTTTTTTTTTGCCAGTTGTTTCATGCTAGCAAATCCCTGCACCTGCATGGAAAAAAAAAAAAAAAACAGGGACAAAACTTCATTTCTTTTCCTCTGACCCTCAAACTCTTGTTTCAACAACTGTGTGGCACAAAATGACGTTACAAATAATAAACCCAGAACAAGAAAGACAAGAGTAATGAAGATATCTATTTATTTATTTTTACTTATGACATTCACATAAAGAGACACAGGGAGATACACAAATTTGCAGCCCTCCTACCTCTCACTCACGGGTGAGTTGAACCCACTTGGTGTGAACCCACTCAGTTGCTAAAGTTCCTTACTGCTCTTGTTTTACATGGTGATCCAAATCACATAACCTGGCAGAAACCACAACTTTTTTTTTTCCCCATGAAGTCTGATGACAAAATCTAGTTGCAAATGCCTTGGAACCCAGGAACGTGACTCCTGGTAGAAGAGGTACCTCAAGCTCCTCACATTTCACTTGGACAATCATTAAATCACTCACCCAACATAGCAGCTACACAACTGGCTAGCCTTACCTGAAATCACATGCTGTGGTAAGTTCTGCTCCTCCTCCAAAAGCTTTTCCTTGAACTAGCGCAACACTGATCAAAGGCAACCTACACAAGAGACTTTAGTAAGCAAAATTCATGCTTTTAGCCTTTCAGAACTTACAAAGCAATTCAACCAAACAATCTCTACAGTAAAAGTAGAGAAAAATATACTGTTCCAATTCATTCAAATAACCACATCTTTGTGGGCAAGCAGCACAATAGCAATTCCACTTACGTCAAAATTACTATTGCGTAATTGATACAGAGTCCCAAAATGAAACAGCAAGACAGATATATCAAATGGAATCAAAATAAATACCATGTACTGAAAAACACATATTATGAAAAATACCTGCTATAGATTATACCTAAAAAGACTACCTGCAAGGAGTGACAGGATAGCAACACAAGATTCTACTCTAAGCCAGTACACCCCAGAAAGCAGCAGATAGAGACACAAAGAACTGAAGGGCTGGGTTATCTAAAATTAATGAGATTTACCATGACAGCTTCAGCAGCTTCTTCAAACAGAGTGCTACTATCTCAGTCATCAACAAAACTTTTTTTTGCAGACAAAACCTTTTGAGGAAAGCAGCAATCTGTTACCTTTGTTGGTGTTGTATTTAATCATGTTTAAGGTATTTAATCATGTTCAAGGTAATTCAAAGGACAGAGGAAAGGAAGAGTATGTTTCCCCACTGCTGATGTGAAATGAATACTAATGAACAGTGACTTAGGATAAGGCAAGTTCCCTAAGAAATTAAGACAGCTGGTTAGTCACAGAATTTGCACACTAATACAGCTGTTTCATCTTTTACTATGAAGAGACATTTAGCTTTTTGAGCAGTTTACAAACCACATTCAGAAGTCAGCTTCCGGATCATAACCGCATGTCTGGTTTTAGTTCTACTTTAACAGAAGCACCAACACTTTCTTAAGGCCCAGGTTCACTTACAAGCTGCAGCACAGTTCATACAATACTTGGCACAAGTGAACCCACTGGAAGAGGGCAATCTCATTCTTCCTGTGGTTTATGAGAAACCAGAAGATATGAGTCCAAGACAGCTACATCCACACTCTAATCCGTTTGAGGTACCTCTTTCAGGATCACAGTCAGACTCAGCTCTGAGGGAGACTAATCCCATCTACAACAGATGTCCCCAGACAGCAGTTCAGTGCTCCCCCGAACCACGGCTTAAAGATACACTAAGTCAACACACCTGAGGTGGGGGCTTAATCTTCACACATCTTCCTCCTCTTAGCTTTGCCCCATCAATTTTGATTATATGGAGACCAGCTTATGCAAATGGCTTCCAGTCCTGAGGATTCCTTACATTATTACTAATATAAGTCTCCAATCTCCTGGGTAATTTTACAGAAAAAATGTTAATTCATAACACTTTCTTGTATAGATTATTTGAAAACAAAGAATATTTGAAAACAAAGAGTATTCATCTTCGAAGAGGTCTGAGCAGAAAAAGGCAGACTCTACCACAAATGGATTTTGTAGAAACGTGATTTCTTAAGGGAAGCTAAGCGTCAAGGAAAGAGTGTTTTTTTCAGAAGTACCAGATGGTAGAACTGACTACACTCCTCTTGTGAAGTGGGAAGATTAAATAAATATATCAAAAAAAGGTTACCTATGTAGGCTGCATAACCTGTTGCTGCTTGTTATTTAAGAGCTACCGATTTCCACTGAGTTAGGTCAAGTTTCAGAAAATTTGAAGACCTGGATTTCCTTAACTCTGGGGGTATCTCCTAGCTCTACACATATAAGCCTAGGGTTTTTTTTCCTGTTCCAGTCTCTGGAAAGTCTAATAGTTGCAAAATGTTAAGGTCTAATTTAAATCCATAAATACCTACCTGATTAACATCTGTGAATACAAGGTCTGGATTCAAAATCATATACTTAAAACTATGTATTTAGCTTTAAACATCTCATCAAAGAGTTAGCCAAAATACATTCTGATACTTATAATTACTTCATAAAAAAGGGTAAATAAAATATATTACCTCGTAAGTCTGGTTAAGGTGTTTTGCATAAACATGCACATATTCATCCCATCCTACAAAGAATAGGAAATTTAAAAAGGTTAAGTGATCTTAATGTGAAGCAATTAAACACATAGATGGAGTAGACAGGAGTAAGTATTCTTTATATTTACTTCAGCTGGGTTTTTTTCTCTTTGGTTCATGTTGCCCAAATTCCAGCCCAACCCCACTATGCACAAATAGAAAACCTAGTATAAATCAGGTTTAAAAAAAAAAAAACAGAACTCAATTGACTTATATAAATTTCAGTTATAATTAAGCCACCATTAAAGTAGCTGCAATACTGAATTTCTATGCTGTGAAATTTTAGTCTTTCTTCTTAATTTCCTCTTCTCACTTCAAGTTGAACACCCATAAATCTGAGTTTTTAAATTCTATACAAAGCCATAGTGTGCTGCATACTTTTCACTGTAGCAAATCCACAAAATTTCAGACAAGATACAATTTACCAATTTAATCTTTCACTGTTTGGGCCAAAAGTATTTCAGCTAAAAAAAAAACAACAACAAACCAACAACAAAAAAACCCAACCAACCAAACAAAAAAACGAACCAGAAAAAGATACAATTGTTTCCTTCTAATCCAGTACAAGAACTACAGGGTTCCAAATAAAATACATTCAAAACAAATATTTCCTCCTACAACACGTAGTTAAAATGTGGAACACTTGGCAGCAGGGCATTACACCCTCTATATGAATTCAAGAACAACTACATAAACTCACAACAGGAACAGTAACAAAAGGGTATTACATAGAAGACAACACCTCTACCTCTAGAAGTCTTAGTCACAAGTTGCTGGGGGCTAAGAAAATATTTTGAGACAAAACCATTATCTATCTGCCTTCCCTGTTATTATATTCTTTCTCAGACATCTAGTATTAACCAGGAACTTGACAAATAACTGGGCTAAATGATCCAGAATCACCATGTTCATATACATACTGAATTGAACCACACATACTATTTATCCCAGATTAAAGAAAAAAATTATGTTTGGACACCGTAGAAATAAAAAAAACAGTAGGTAACAATTTCAGCACATCTTTCAAACAATAAATTAAGAAAAAAAATCCAAACAAACCAAACCCAGCATCTCTTTACTGGAATTTACTCATTTCTAAAACACAGTTTTACAAAGGTTGGCAAGTTAGAGAATCTGCCTGAATTAAAAGCTTCTGACTCATACCTCAGGGAAGGAAAAGATATGCATTAAGTCTCCAGTACATCTTTGGAATGGGACCTTGAAATAACAATAGGCCAATTTCAGGTGAGTTATTGTCCATTTAGTCATGTATTCCCAAGAGCTACTCTGCCCAAAGCCAACCAGCACTACGATGTTTAGGCACAGATCTCTGGCAGATGTGAGTGCCATGACAATTGCTATCCTAGAACCAGCGTGTTCAGTTCTACTACACTAAAGGCCTGCTTGAAAATTTTAGCACATAATTGATTTATAAAGAGGCTTTTAGTTATCATTGTAGCCATCTCCTACACCCCCTAAGAACAGTAGCAGTGTTTCCATTCCAAATTAAAGAACATGCAAACCCTTCATGATAGCTGCCTTAGTAGCTAAGTTCAAAACCCACACAAACATACAAGGTACCAGTTCTCGGACACAGATTTGCACAATTCCCATATTAAAACAGTCAGGATGAAGCTGCACAAAAGCTCTTCAGAGAACATAATTTTTCACTTCATCATAGCAGAATCCTTGCATTCAAACTGGCCTTCTCAATTCATGACAAAATCCAAAATGGTAATTAAAGATTTATTCCAGAACAGACCAATTTGAAAAACGCATTTAATGTCTCAGCAGACAAAAAGAAAAGTCTTCCTTCTCTCAGGTGGTAGAGAGATTACTGTGTATCCCAGGGAAAAAATGCCTGCACAGAACACACTCCAAAAAAAAAAAAAACAAACCACAATTGCTTGGGTCCTGGAAAATAAACCCTTCAAAACCTTCTGATAAGAAAAATAAGGCTATTATTCAGATAAAATACTCTGACTAAGAGGTGTTCATTGCAGTCTAGTGAAATAATTATATTTTCAGCTCTAATACTGTCCTTGAAGTAAGAAGACATCTCAAAAGCAGAATGGGAGGTAAAATGCAGTAAAATGCACTATATATGGAAGAAAAGGATTAATAGCTTGGAGTGGGCCTAGGAGAGGCAGGGAAGAAGAAAGTCACCTTCAGAAGGTAGAAAACTGTAACGATGGCTCTTATTGCTGCCAGAGCTTCGAATCCATTTTCACTACAGATAGAACAATACTTCCAGATCATCTCCAACTGCTCCAAAGTCCTCCCTTCACAGTTTATGCCTAGGGCTTCTAGACAGGGACCAAGGAAAGCAAAATTCTCCTTTGTGCTTCTTCCTCTGAGCTGTTGTTTCAAGAGCTATTCTTGCTTTTCAGCTAGCCAACTTTTCAAGTCTCACTCCAGAATGAGGTTCTCGCTCTGGGAACCAGGCTTACAAAGACAGAAAAAAAATTTTTTTAAATTAAATTCCACCATTCATCTCCCCTCTGTGATTTGGTTATGTAATGTTAGCACTCAGAAAAGAAAAACAGGCAGGGCACCTAGGTTTGCTTCAGAGTTAGGAACAACTGAACATGGGAGAAGGTGACTAAAGAAAGAGGGAAAGAATGAAGTGGAAGAGGAGGACAAAGAACCACTAGGGGGCACAAAAATCCTTCATCATTCTTGGCCATTTTTCTGCCTATTCTGCACCACAGGGAAAAGCTAACTGTACTGAAAATTATGAAAAATACAGTCTTCCCTTAATCAACTGGTTGGATAAAATAAAACTGTTTTCTGCAAGTACTAAAAGCTATGGGCTAAAGCAGCCTTGAAAAAAAAAAAAATAAAGGAAAGCTCAGTTGTTTGAGCATGGTGCTAATAATGACAAAGTTATGGGTTCAATCCATTCACTCAAAAAGTTGGACTCGATCATCCCTGTGAGTCCCTTAACTCAGAATATTCTGTGATACTCTGAAAGACATACCAGTTCAGGCATGAAGCCATTCCCTTTTTTTTTTT
>VWZT01008132.1:2346837-2444576 GCA_013397055.1 Pachycephala philippinensis
GCCTTAGAGATACCTGTGGACAGAAAACTTAACCTGAAACCAGACAAAACTCTCTCATCTGCATCAAGTTAGAGAGAAGAGTTCTGTAAGACTAAAGAACAGCAAATGCTATTCCATATTCTATTAAAGCTTTATTTAATAAAGGCTATTAAATCCCACCAAACAGATGGTTTAGGAGCTGTTACAAAGAAACTCTCAGTAAAAGATAAATAGCTTGAACTCTCCAAAGGAAATAGAAAAGCAACTATGTTTAACTATTCTTGGAGCATTTCTGGTGACTCTTAGGCTTTCATTTCAATACTAGCATCTAGACTCTGTGCAGAGAATTCTCAACAAACTTGTAACTAACACTTATACATTTCATTCTGCCCAGTATATCTGTTATCGAACCTAATCCTTGCAAGAGCCCTCTCTGCCACTGCAGTGGCTCCAAGTAGTTTGTATAAGTATAGAGAGAGAATATAAAATGTATGAAAGCAGAATCCCTGAGATTTACTGAATGCAGAACTCTGAAGGAAAGCCTAGACTGCAGATAAGAAAAGAACTGGCCTTGCTTGGCTTCAGCTCCTTTTCTGTTGGTATAATGCTCAAAGAAGTTGAAAATTGCAGATAAAATTTTTTAAAAAATCAATTTAGAAAAAATCACATATACATCTATATTTTTTAAATGACCAGTGCTTATAAAATATCCAAATGAAAACTTCCCCCAAATCCATTTATATCTATAAAGCATGACATTTCTGTATTAAGAAAAGCATCTCTCTCATAGTGTTCCAGAATGGAAACTAAGTGTCCTATACCTTTTGAAAACTGGACTGTCCTATTTATTTTACCAGGCCAGAAATAAAATCTAAGACATTGTGGGGTTTATGATATTTAGTATCATCAATAGAAAAAGAAAAATCTAAAAACTAAAGACAAATTTATCACATTAACCAGTTTTTGTGTTGATGTTCATACTGGGAGGGCAAATTAAATGTTTCATTTGTGTGGTTAAACCCTGAAACTTGCAGTGGCCTCAAAAAAGCACCAGGATGTCACTTACTGCAACTGCAAACCAGGTGCAAGAGCAGCAGAGGAAGACCCTCTTCCCTGGCAGCTGACAAAGTCCTATTTCACACATTGCCAAGTCCACATATAATCCACAGAAAGAACTGTAGCACATGTGAAAGTTGTCCAAATGGGTAGCATGAGCAGAAAATTGTAATCAAACCCTAACCTCTTCAACTTCATAGTCACACCCAAGACTCACCTGACTCAAGTACAGCACAAGAATTGCATCTGTTCTTCCATTTTTATGCAGGTCCAAGCACAGTTTTGAAAAAACAGAAACCTTTCTGTAACAGCAGCCATGCTACTTAAATTCTTTCTTTTTTCTTTAGAATATGAGAAATTATTACTTTTATCTGCTTCTAAAGGTCAAACTACAGAAGCACAGCTTATTTGACGTGCAAATTCACCATATCCTGCTGTGAGAAACTGAAATGACATTTTTAAAAGAAAAGGCTAAAAAGAACAAGTAGTGTAGGAATTTAGAGTTATGAATCACTTACAATAACACTTAAATCACGGCTTAAAGGGGCTGACAGCATTTTGTTCGACCATTAAAACTCCATTCTGTGACTTGCATGTAAAATTGCAGCAGAAGTGTAGTGCTATGGGACCTGATGAGGCTGACAGCTGGTCTGAAAGCCTCACAGAGTTTGACTTAAAAACAGTCAAAATCTACCTGTGAGAAACTGCAGCCACAGTGAAAGCCACAGTGAAAGGCAAGAAGATAATCAACACAAGAAGATGTTCTGGACACAAGTAGAAGATGTTCTTGCTATGGAACATCAGGAGTGTACAAGAAGGAACTTGCATATAATATGTAACTAATTGCTTGTATAGCTAACTGTGTTGCTGTTTGAATGGTCATTGTTTGTTAGACAGCTCTGCCATTGTTTGCTAAGCAGCCAATCATAATAAGCCACCGTAATTGTGAAGAAGTATAAGAGTGGTAGTAGAGAATAATAAAAATCTTTTGCTTCTTATGGCTTTGGATTACAGTAAGTGTGTCGTACATCCATCTCTACCATGACATAGTGAAACACCTCTGTCTAAAAAAAATCTCAGAAAACTAATTTTTCTCCAAAACCTTCATGTGTATTAACACTTGCCTGGGAGTTGGATATTTCTTTGACAGCATTCAAATCAGATCCTGAGCAAAAGGTGTTTCCTGCACCATGGATGATAAGGCCTTTGCCATCCTTCCAGTTTTCCAGTTCAGTTACCCTCTCCTGGAGTTCTACCATCATAGTACCTGCCACGAGAGTGGAAAAACAAAATTTTTAACAAAAAGTTATTACCACCATCATGTTTTTTGTTACACTTTCCCCCAGCAAAACCAAGTTAGAGTTAGTAAGTGATGGGCTTAAAATCACAAGGGAAAGTATAATTTTAAATCCTGCACACGACCACTGACATACATTTGTTCTTCAAGGATGCAACTCCCAAAATTCTGAAGGATACTCTGTATGAAGGATATTTGTTTACTCTCAAAAAACTCCCAAAACAAAACAAACAAACACAAACAAAAACATCTACCTGATTTATTTCTGCTTGCAAATGCATATATTCAGGACACATGAATATATATGTATCCATCCAAATCTGTCCAACTAGTCATTTTGAAGTTACTGACATTTCTCCCTGAAAAGAATCCTGCCCAAGGCAGGCTCAAGGCACAACCAGTCAACATTAACAAAGATTCCTTTCTAAAAAGACTCTCTTTACAAAGTATATCACCATACAGTACTAGCTTTTTATTTCTTGTTCAAACATCCAATTCAGCATAAAACATCATAAACCTCATATTTGCTTAAGTACCCTTCTGGACATGGAACTCTACAAACTCCTGTTTCTAGAGCTCATCCTAGACAGCAGCATCTTCCACAGCAATGAAGTGCTGGATATTTAATACATAAGGCAAATGAAGAAGAAATGGAAGCCAGTTCGGGCGAGTGGAAAAGACCAAAATTTAATTTAATTTAAAGCTCTTCCTCTTTGAATGCCTCTGACTCTGTCCAGTTATATACTTAAGAGAAAACATTTACAGAACCTAATTTCAGAAAGCAGGGTACATACAGGCTGATGACACTCAGCCTTACCCTTCTTTGACAAGAATTTAGATAGACCGGCCTACATTCTTCAGATAGGAATGTGCTTTAGATTAATACTCTTCAGAGCTCTCCTCTGCCAGCAGCGTTGCTTTTTTAACTCTATGCCTGCATGCACAGGACTCATCCTCTTCTGAAATTTCCCATTAGTAGCCAATCCATGGGAGATTTATGTTTTCTTCCTGTTTTTTTTTCTTACAGTTCGTTATGAAGTAAGCTTCCCAGTACCACATCAAGAGTGAACACTCAGTCAAGCACTTCCCCCTTAGGCTTGGTCTCAACCACTGAAATAGCACATTTTGACAATGTTTCTGAGGAGGCCAATAATTAAGAGGACATTACATATTATATACCAGAATAACATTGGGTTGGGGTTTTTTTACCCACTGTCAAGTCCATATTGTGATCCTCTACAAAATCCCAGCAGTTTTGCCAGTTGCTTTCCCTGCTGTATTCATAATTTGGTCATGCTTTTTGTATGTGGCACATTATATTTGCTTTCACTGAATTTCACCCTGTTGATCTTGAGCTCCTTGTAGCAGCTAATCAAGACCACTTTGAATGCCTCTCCTCTACTCCAAAAAATAAACTTGCAAGCTCTCCCAGTATGGGGTCATCTGACAATTTCAGCAGTTCACCTTCTATTTCATCATCCAAACCAGGAATGAAAATAGTGAGCAGAACTAGGCCTGAATGAGACTTTTGTGGGTCTTTACTTGAAATGCTTTTCCAGCCTGATGGCACACTCAACAACTTTTCTGCAAGTGCTGTGGCTTAAACAGGTGTGCATTAACCCTGTGGATTTCACTTATTGTATATTTGCCTTCTTAAGTCTTCTTAACAGAAAGGTATTTAGGCTGGCATCCAAGCTTTTCTAGATTCAAATACAGCACAACCACTCTGTGGTTCTTTTAATAGGCAAAGCAGTGAGGTATTGAAGAGTCTTTTCACAGACTATTCCAAGCCAAAAAAACAGTTAACTGAAAAAATGCAGTATCCATATGAGCCCGTTACATGCAATAGCAGGGAACAAGAGACACTGGCCGGGGCCTGTCCTATCCTCCTGCAAGAGGGTCTTTTCCATTCCTGACAACACTGAACTATCATTTTACCAATAGATATAGTTCCTGATGTTCGATATAATGATGAGGGCACAACACTAAAGCAAATCCTCATTCTGCCAGTCTTGGTCTTACAGTATCTGATACCACTAAGTTCATGCTCTTTACCGAATTAAATCTATTTTGAATAATAATTTTTTTGCATCTTAACTATAATCTGAGAATAAATGCTTTCAAGTAAATTCTAGAAAATAAAAATTATCATCATTATTTTCTAATTCCTACAGGCTGGCTTTCTTCTCTTTTAAATTACGTTCAAGTTTAGTTCAGTGAGAGGCTGGGTTGCTGGAATTGGTTCTACCAGGCTTAAACTGACATTGTTAGCGTTTGTTTCCAAAGAGACCATTTCAAACAGGTGGCTCTCAGATTCCAATTAAGAAGAGAAAAAAAGGCATAACAATCTCCGTATTGCCCATTAGCAATTTGCCAACAATTTTGTTCTGTTTTTGATTTCATGAGTTGCTCAAGCTTAGAATAAACATAATTCCTTTGAGATAAAAAACTGTTGTGTAAAGTAAATGCCTGAAAAATAGACTTTCCCTCAACAGTTTAATGATGTTTTGCAGCTTTCTAGAGGGAGCATGCATGGATATATAAATTCACATCTGCCACTATTCAGAAGCTCTGAGACACAGAATCAACAGAATTCAATGGGGAGGTGGCTGTATCTACAGCCTCTGGCTGATGAAGGCAACCAGGTCCTGCTGAGGAAGTTCAGAGGTAGCACATCCCATCCTGCTCCCATCCCATCCTGCTCCCTGAAGAGCATTATTTGATGCACAACTGAAGGCAAAGGATTAAGTTCCTGGTAGTTTCTCAGCAACTGCACTTTACAGGCAGTAATGTTAAAAATGAAATTAAGAACAGTATAAATTAAGATGCCATACCATTCACTGCAGCGGCGAAGGGGCCAGCCTGATTTTGCTTCTACTCTCCCTCCCATAAAAACAAAAGTCTCTAGCAGAGGTGTACAGCACAAAGAAGCAGTATCTCTTGAACTGACAGCAAGATTTTCCAGAGCAATTTTGTGTGGCTATTGCCTAGCAAAATGGAGTACAGCTCTCTACAGGGCTCTACACACTGCTGTAAAACAGAACTGCCTGATCCCATGGCTCATTTGTTATATGCTAATGAGGATCCACAACAAAGACAGAGCTATTAATTTCCTCCGTGGTTTTTGTAGCTCCTCTTTGCTACTAGAGCATCTAATTCACATACACTAATAAGTTATTTTCACAGCAGTCCTGTAAGGAGAGAAGAGATTATTTTACAGACAACTAACCGATCCAGAAAGAAAACATCTGCTAATTTTGCATGCTCAACTTGAGATGTGTGATATGATTTCAGCACATTAGCATTATACAGAACATTGTATAGGCAAAGAACAGCTATCAGTTGCCTAAATGGCAGCTGCACCTGCTCAGCACTGCTACCAATCACTTCTGAGCCCCTCCTGCCAAGCACATAGAAAACAGAGAACATACTTGCAAGTTTCTATATAAGTTTGGTTTAAGCAATTTAACTTTTATTACTCCTGGTCTCCATAGAGCAGAAAAACCCAGTCTGCTCTCTCCTTTTGCTGTTACATCTCATTTCTCATGCCCCTTTCAACTTTCACAACAAATAAGCTAAGAGTACACAGTCTACAAGGAGTACATTGCACAGTTCTGTTTTGAGTCAAAATCAGAAACTGATCTGTAGAAAAAGGAGAAACAACAATGTAATTATGATTGTATAACAGCACGTATGCTGACAGGGAGGCATGCCGAAGGACAATCCCTATGCTAACATCTTTTAGCTACAACTTCTTAAGTTAGGTTATGATTTCATACATGAGCTTCTTAAGGAAAACAAAAGAGAATGCAGACACATCCAGGTGCATTACCCCCAATTCCGCTGCTCTCTTAGGTTCCTTTCAGCTAACAATCATTAGTGGAAAGAGTAGATGGACATTTTTCACGTAAACAGCACACTTTGCTAGTGTGTTGCAAAATGTTTGATTCCCAGCAAAGGAACAGTGAGAACTGGGCAGGAAGACACAACAGCAACAAAGAAATTAGCAAGATGAAACAAATGTATCCACTTCAAAATACTAACAGATAAAGACATTCTTACATTAAAGGCTTATGCACAGCTCCAGGTCAGGCAGATTCACACCCTGAACCTGTGCCACTCACATCTGAAGAGAGTGACATAAATTGGAATAATCTAGACAATTAAGAAGAGACAGCAAATATACTCGGAGAACAAAAACCTCTCATAACACAAGATTAATAAAATAGGACACTTGGTTTTGATAGCTAAGTATTCTCCAGTGTAAAAGCACATTAAATAGATCACTGACCTCCAACAGCTGAGAATACCCAGCTCATCTGATCTTTAATTAACCAGTCACTGATATTTAAGACATAAGGCAAATGAAGAAGAAATGGAAGCCACAGTTTGGGTGAGTGGAAAAGACCAAACTACAGAAATGTAAGGTACAGGGAAGGCTTTACCTAAAGAACCAAGAAGTAAACTCAGTCTTTCTTTCTACATCACCTACAAAAGAGAGGTGGCATCTTCTCATCCCCACAAAAACGCCTTCCATATTTCCAGAGCAGTGATGAAAAATGAGAAGAGATGCAAGAAAGAGCACAGTGCCAGAGTTGTGCTAACACTTAAAAAACACAGGGAGAAGCACATTCTGCAAGGCAGTCCCTGTGTCATTGAGAATTTCTTGGATTCTTATGACATTTAATGCAAAATTACTACACAGAACAGTGGACATTTGCTGTATATCTGAATAAAACTTACACAGTTATTCTTTTAACTAAGGCATGGTAAGGCAGAGTGTTTCACTTTCTTTAGGTAAAATGTCAAAATTGGTAACTGAACGAGAGAAAAAACAAAACCAACCAGCAATCCCATCGACTAATTAGTACCTGTAAAGGCATTCATTTGCTTTGGGTTATTCAAAGTAAGTATTCCAATGCCATTGTCTTCTTTGGAAAGGTTGATGGATCCACCAGAAAACTGTTGAAGTTTCTTCTTTATCAATTCTTCCTCATAGCCATGAGAACCATTATACAGTGACAACCTTCTCTGTTGTAGTATCCTTTTCTTTGTAGTCTGAAGTAAGTTCTTCCACAGAGGAAGGGCCATTTCTGGAAATACATGAGGTGAGAGGAAAAAACATCAGGAAATCTCCTTTGTAAACCACTTCAGTCCTCTGAGAAAGAGGGAAGTATGACAGCAGAAACTAATGTAAAGATGATACAATCATAACCGCTGACAGAAATCAATGCAAACTATATTTGCAAAAATCTCAGTTTGAACCTCCCCCCACAAAGTTAACAGAAGGAGTTTTATGGAGTGATTTCAGTAGTTAAGCCAGATATTAGCACCTTTTAAAATATTTCCTTCTAAAGTTAACCAAAAAAGTATTTGTGTGCAGAACATAAAAGAGGCTCAAGGACTATAGTAAGAGTCTTATGTATTCCACTAGACCAATTTACTTTGTATTAACCTTCCAAACCCTCCCTCACCTTTCCCTTTAAAAAAATACCAAGACCCCCAAACACCACACCTATAATGGAGGAAAAATCCTATAAAACCCCACAGCTTTCAATATATGGATGTCCTGCTTTTCTGTAAGCAACTATTAGAGCAAGACCTTCCCAAGAGAAATACTTAAGGAACATAAAAAATGAGAACTGAAGATCATTCTTATATCAAAGTCTGTTCCCTGTCACCTAATTCCATTAACACAGTTGTCACACTCCATCTTAAAACTAATTAGTCTGCCTAGCCCCTGATTGCTATGTGCTTTTGCCAGTCATCCGCATAGCACTTTGAGTTGATCTCATTTGGGCATAGAATCTGTGCAGTACTCCAAAGGATGAGAAGTGTGCAACAGTATCATGCACTGAGCACCAAACTTGCCTTTTATACAGGCAATAATACTTGTAAACTATTTCTGTGTACCAGTATACCCATGGCTTATTCCTCTGCTATTTCCACTCTACAGTATATGACTGTAGATGAGGAAATAAGAAAGTAATTATCATATATTACTCTTTATCTGCATCTCTGCCCTAATTTATTTACTTTGGAAAAGGGTCTACTGGAGAAAGTGGTTTACAAGTGACTTGAAAGAAACTGGGTAAAGCCTGAACTGGAAACAGCTGATCTGGAAATAAAGTCATCTTAAACCAGTCAGAGTGGGAATCAAAAGAACCCCCACAGGACATGGAAAAAAAGCTTGTTATTTTGCAATTTGATAGAGTAGTCCTACCTTTGTCCCAAACTCTTTTTTAATGGGCTTGGCCATTAGAAAACACGGTAGATGCTCATTTTTTTGATAACTGGGAAAAGACCTTCTTTGTTTCTCAATCATATTTGGCAGAAACAAGATACCTTCAAATCTGGCAAGCAGCTGTTGGAAAGTTTTTCTAAGGTGAACTCAGAACACAAACACATTCATTGAGGCAGAATTTGGTGACAGCTACATTGTATGCTCTGTTCAGGGTATCTTACAGTTCATAGACTCAACATTCTTGAAAACATTTATTATATACACGATCAAGTAAATGCACATTAAAAACCACACACAATTAGCTCCTAATGAAAAAAGTGAGCAGTCCTGTCAGGTGAACACTTATTTTGTCACTGGCTGTACCATCCTACACTAAACTTGAAAATGCTTCTGTTGGTGCAGGTATAGTCCTCATTCAAAGGGAGGAAGAGTTTGCAGAGCAACCACACTATGGGATGTGAAGGAATAGGCAGCAATACCAGGCAACTGTGAAGAGCCATCTATGCCAGTAGATTCATAACCATCCTGCCAAATTGCACCCACCAATACAACAGGATCTCACAAGCTCAACACAAAGAAACTAGTAAGGCCTACACAAATCTATGCATTGTAAGGTCATCTACACTGGAAAACGTAAAGGGATGACTTTTTAATATCTGTTGACAAACAAGGCTTTAATCTGTCATGATGAACTTTTCCGAAGCGTAAACTGATAAAGCTAATTACAGAATTGAATCAAGTTTAAAATCTAATTGAATACAAGATTCATTACTTCATAAAAAACATTCCCTGACTGCTGCTGCACCCAAACATTCTCCATCTATGCACATTCTAATAGTCTGCAACACTTCAGCCACCACCTTTCAGAGCTTTAAAAATTTTATTTAAAGAGTGAAAATGGGTTTCTAAAGCTCATTTCTCCACTAATTGATTCTTTTTATATTCAGGCTCTCAAAAGAGAGACAGCTTTCCCTTTTCTCTAAAACCTCAGTAGTCATTCCACAGCATATATTAATGCAATAAAACTTTCCATCCAACTACCAGTTTTTGCTCAGGAGAGAACAAACATTAAATACATGGACAGTGCAGGCTTTCCTTGCAAAGTGTATGTTAAACAATCAGCTCCCAATTTTTAATGAATATAAAGTGTCCCCAACTCTCATAAGAAAACAGACGAGCTGGAATTCTCTAGGAAGCCCCAATGACTGGCTTGAAAGCAAAGATGAGGGGGAAAAAAAGGCTGTTCTGCTAACTTAACCCCTTGCTGACTTAAACTTTTTTCATTACTTTTATACACTATTGAATGTCTCATGACAAGAAATATACTGAGCAAAACAGACTTAAGATATGGAAATTTTATTCCAATGAAAAAGGAGTCTGTCATTTTCAGCTGCGTGGTTATATGCATTAACAGCTCTTTAATATTATCACTATGGTAATAGAGAACAGCAGCAAGTGCGGGATTAGAAAACAAATTGGACACCACTGCCTGCTGATCATGACTCATGATTAATGACTCATGCAAGGTATAATCGTTGAATTATTTTCTTTACAACCATCTCCTACAGTACTGGTCAATGCCCAGTACTTTTTTAAAAATAAAAATAAGATTATTTTAACAGCTCAGTCTGACTGAGCTAACCACTCAGGAAAAGCATGATATTTAAGCTAGAGCTCTCTCAGTCTAAAGGGATTTCTGCTGATATCTGACAAACAACATCCAAAATTTCAATCAGTACGGAGCACCCACAATCCATTGCATGACTGAGATTGATTATTTTTGTATTTTGCATGAAAGCAGTGAGAGAGAGATGTTGCAGCAACATTTACGATGTCGTAGGACCAGCCAAGAGGTATTTATTAACACTAAAATTTTCAGATTTTCAGTTTAACATAATCACATCTATTTATATATACTTAGAGAAATGGAGTCTTAGTCTAATTTTATAAAAGGCAACATGCTCTACCCATTAACATCTGCAGCAAATATAGTTTATGCACAGTTCCTACCCTGAAAAAAAAACAACTGACAGTATAGGAATAACAGTGGTCAATTAGCATCTTTCAAATGTTTTAAGTGCTATAGTTTTACATATCACTGGTGACAACTAAGAGAGAAGCCAACAGTACAGACATCAGTAGCTGTTCATTCCATAGTTATTGTACCTCTTACATAAAATAACAGTTTAAATCCCATTTGGCACTTAAGTGATTTTGTAACACCCTTGCCTGTGGGGTAGCAGACTGTGGGTTAATATGAACACATCTAATGCCAGCACTTCAGTACAAAGGAAAGACACACATTATGCAAGAGCTGTATGTGTACCTACATGCAGACACTCACAATCTATGTATTTTTGTGTATGCAGATGTATCAGAGGCCTTCCGACAGTCTCTGGTAACTGCCTAGTTAAAATTCAGACCTCACAATGTTAATAAAACATAGTAATAATAGGGATAACAGCAACATCAGTACTCCCTAACTGAGCAGATTCTTTGGGAAATTACTAAGTCTTGAATAAGTATTTGCCCTTGCCATTTACCACCACTCTGTTGCAACCCAAATTTTTCTCGTAACACACGATGCATCAAACAGCAACCTCCAGCAATGCTGCCAGTTGCAACTGTCACTGAACATAAAGATATCTAGCCAAAGCAAGGGGTAAGGGCTGTAGATAGCAACCTTCAAGATGGGTAGAACTGAGACAAACCTGAGAACTGAGTCTTGGGAGCTGTATGCTCAAACAAGAAGCGCTGCACTATACAGCAAGTTAAATCAACAAGTTAAAATACATGAGCAGAGAAAATTCCAGTTCAAAAATGGTGCCTGAATTATTGACACAAGTCAGGGAAAAAGAAAATGGGGAAAAAAAGAGGCAGAGATGTGTTTTCAATACATCAGGGAAATAAGCGTGACCTTTCATCTGGGGAAGGATGTGACAGGTGTGATGTGCAGATATAGATACTGGAAAAAAACCCCATCAGCTGCATTTCTGGGTTTGGATGAAGGTACACTGAGATTAAGCATAACAGAAATAAAGGGATTCAACAGACAAAATCTACAAAAGAAATCTCAGGGAGGAGAAAATACTTAAATGGCATTAAAAAAACTATTAGAAAGGCACTTTTGTGACACTGCCAAAGGCATCAGGGGCACTTGGTCCAGAAGAACAAGAGCACCTGACCTGTTGAAGACCTTTGGCAGCTGCAATTTCAGCAACAAGCACAGAAGTGCAAAGACAGGGAAGCAGGGTTAAAAAATGTGAACTGAGGATGATGATGAGATGATTCACAAGCCAACCCTGTGTGGGTGTCTTACCAGTCGCTTTAGAAGGCATTCACCTGTACTAGGGAGCAGTGACCGTGACGGCAGATGTTCCTGCAGCAGCTGATGAATGGGAAGCAAGTGGTGGCCCACTACTGAGGGCTGGCACAACTGACCCTATTGCATGAAAGCAGATGAAAAAGCACAGTAATGGAGAAACAAAACATGAAAATAGTCCATTTGTACAAAAAAAAAAAAAAAAAGTTGGTTGAAAATAAGTGAAAATAACAACAACTGACTGTAACTGGGGACAGTGGGCTGGTGGTGATTATGGGGGGAAAAAAAATATAAATTCTAGTGTTGGACAAAGAGAACAGATTCAAAACCAAAAGGAGGCCAGCTTGGTCTTACAGTGACGAGGAGTCACTAGACCCTGCCTTCAGACACAAGAAAGGTGTAGTAGGGAGGACTCACAGGCAGGATTTCTCTGTTGCCAATTGCTTGTCACCACCCCTCACCTGAAGGTTACAGAGCCCTCCATCTACCTCACCCACTTATCCACCTCTCTACTTTCCTTCCACGATGCGTGGGTTAGGTTAACTTAAACACCTTGTCCAACAGGTTCTCCCACTCTAATAATTACCAGATGAAGCAAGCTGAGGGCAGTCACCTCTCCAGCTGGCTTTCCCACTGCTGAAAGCAAGCAGTGGGCAGATCTTAAGCATGCTAAGGGATCAGCAGCAGAAAACCTACTGACAAAACATGATTTACAAATACAGAAACTAAACAAAGCTGAGAAGCTGAGGCAGTTCTGCCTCCCCAACTGGGGGACTGATCCCTCATGCCTTTCTCAAAATGTCACGGCTCTCAAACTTGCTGAACCCTGTTCAAATTTTTAGTATATTGTCTCTGGTACCTGCACTGTAGACAAATTAGATGGGATCAACAGACCCCCCAGTTCAGCAAGAAGTTACTTTAAAAGCCTTATTACTCCTTTAAAAACAGGCTTTAAAAGTAGCTGGTATTATAAAGGACAATTTTTAGCGTCTGTATTACTGTTGAGAGAACAAAAGATTTGGGCCTCCTAGTTTCTAGATGTCAGCATTAGAAACAATGTTTATCCATCCAGAGGCTGAGAGAACAAGAAGTGAGAACATGTCCAAATTAACTGAGATGCATCAAATAATGTATATGGGAAATAAAAATAAACTAAGGGAAAGAAAAATCTTTTAACACTGTAAGTAAAAACCCCTCTTGTCTGTGGTTTCAGTATTAAACTGGCTGACCATTTACACCTCATTTCTGCTTTTATCACTTTTTTTTTTTCTTGTTATTTTCATTGTTTCTGAGCAGCCCAATTCCGGGGACAGCAAGCTATGGCTTTCCAAATTATTTGTTCTTTGTTTAGTTTTGTATTTTTTAATGATCCCTGCAGGCTAGAGTTCAGATGTGAATTGTCTCTCTATCCCTAAACAATTACACTCTCTTTTAATCACATTTTAATTATTTTGAAGAACAGTAAACAAATCACAAAAAAACATACTGAAGTCCACAGAAAAACAGCAGCATTTAAGGATGCAAAACAGCTGACAAAGGAAGCTTTTCCATAAATACAGATGACACTACCTAAAAACATCTGACTTTGGTCCCATGGTGAGTAAAAGATTTCAAGTTTCACAGCAGAGGGCAAGAATATGTTATCTTCAGCAAAACGTACTCAGGCCCTTTATTTTTCAATGCTTTGATCTGAAGAGGTTCTCTTCACACCTGTCATCAAAGGACCCGTTATAGCAGTGACAGAAAACTCTTTTAAGTTCACTGCCCACTAGGTGTGTTTTAGAGACTTTTAAGATGAGCAGACGCACAGCTTCACAGAACAGAAACAACCACAACCAACCCACCATTTACCTTTTAGTCACCAAATCATAAACCATAAAAGCATGAATTCAATTCTAGCTGTAACCGCAAATACTGCAGCTTTCCCAATGACTGCCTGGAAAACCGTAAGTTTTCTAGTCAAGCAGTGTTCTGAATTCCACTTAATACACTGTTCTTAACTGTTGCTCTCCTTATCACCACCGCCACCTGCCATAAATGCTCCTGCCGACGATAGCAAAACCATATCGTGAATTGTCCACGATTCTCCTGTACCCCTGTAGCAGCACTGGGAACTAGCAGCACCACACCAGGACTGCCTGTCACCTGCTTCCTTGGCTCCACACACTGAATTTCGGGGAGCAGTGGCAACCTCCCTCCACGGTATCACCCTGGGAAGAATGCGAAGACTCAAGGGGCCGAAGCTACTTCCCCATCCCCAGCAGACATTTCTTGCTGCTGACCTTGTGCGATGCCAAAATCCCGACCAGTGTGCTGTTGCACTTGGTCTGACCTAGGGAAGCTTTTCTAACACTTTTTTTCTCTTTTTTTTAACAAAATGACTTATGTTAGATCAACCGTCGAGGCAGTGCTCAGTGCCGAGCAGGGCCGGAGTGGGCGGTGACCGGCTGTTCCCAAAGCGAGACCCGAGGTGTCAGGGCTAAGGAGAAGCACCGCCGACCTCCCCAGCACCGCCGAACCCACCGCGCCTCTGCCCCGGGCGCCCCGAGGCCTCGCGGGGACCGAGCCGCCCCGCGCTCGCCCCGCCCCCGGACTCCGCCCGGGCCCCCGCGCCGCCTCGGCAGCCCCATTCTCCCGCAGAGGCCCCTTTTGCCCCCGAGGGCCGCGGGGGGCCGGGGCAGCGGAGCCCCGCGGCCGGGCACTGACCTGGCCCCGGTCCCGGCGCCGGCGGAGCAGCGGAGGCGGGCGGTGCTGCGGGGAAAGGGCCCCGCCGGGAACCGCTGCCGCGGCCTCCGGGCCGGGCCCGCAGCCGCCTGCCCGCGCCCTGGGCGCAGCGGTGTCGGGGCAGCCCCGGGCCGAGCAGGGGGGATTCAAAGCTTACTGAGCTCCCGGGAGCTGGGGGCTGACTTGGGGCTGGCAGGAAAGGTCTCTATACCGCATCCATAGAGGGGTGACCCCAGGCACCGAGAGCTCTGCATAAATTTGCGTCGTTTCCCGCAGACGATGATTGTTATCTCCTAGCTTGCTAAACACTACATAAGCAGGTCATCATTATTGTTGTTTCGTGCACCGATCGCCTCCGTCTCTAAAAGCCAAGCCCTGTGTTCCTATCCAAGTCAGTGTAATTAAAGATCCTTGTTTCTCCGCTGTCTCAGGACGAGGTCTCGCCTCAGGTCGCTCGGGTTAGGATCCGAATCGCTGCCGGGAGGATTCACCCTGCGGCGGCGGGGCCCCCGCTTGCTCTGCCTGGTGCTGCGCAGCAGGCAGGAGAGATGTTAGCTCCTATCCACGTCGCCACAAGGAGAGACTTGGGCTCCCCATTTTCACATCCATCTGTTTTACCTGTCAGCCTAAGTGGGAGCTCTTTCCAGCTGTCCTGTTCCTGGCCGCTGTGCCTCCCCGGCTCCAGGTGCCGCTCACCTGCACCCAGCTCTGGCAGCTGGGCCAAAGTGCTGAGCCAGCCGCAAACTACCCTTACATCAAACTGTAATTGTGTAAACTTGAGGCTGGCATAAAATGGCACTGTCACACATAGCCCTGCCCTCGGTTTCTTTCCTTGGAAGAACATATGCCAGCAGCCAGATCAACGGGAATAAATGGTTTCAATGAAGATCACTTAGTGCTTTGCACATTCAAAGCAATGTGCAAATATGAGCCAGTCTTTCTTTGTGTGTCCTTGTTGATACACATACATAAGATGACTCATTTTTAAGTATTTGTAGTATGGCTGAAAAATGTATTTGGAAACACATCTTCTCCACCTTTATTAAAGCTGTTTTTCAACCCAAATGTCAATACAAATGTTCCGAAGTTGGCTTAGTTCATTAAAAATTATGACTGAATATGTAGAGGATTTCAATTAATCATATATTTGGAAATACAAAAGCTTTGCACGCTGAACAGATACTTTCAACGTTGTATTGTCCAGATAATCGAGAATATGAAATATTCTAGTCCCAGGCAGTGCTATCTTTACACAATAGAAGGATACATTTTGTTATTACAACACTCCCAGCTTAAGCAGAAATACTGCAACAGGCAGGCTTGCCTCTTATTTTTCCTCTTGGGTTCACAAAGAATTTTTCCAGTAGGATTCAGCCCTGCATTTGTGTCTGGAAAACCTCAGTAAAGATCTGTGTGAGTGAAGCAGCTCTCACCAGGTCCTGGTGCAAGGCCTTGTCCTCTTTCGGAGCGGAGCGATGCCCAGGCACGTCCCAGCTCTCTCGGAAGCAGAGGAGGGCGACGGCGCCTGGAAGCTCGTGGTTTTCCAGGTAACATATTGCCACCTAGCAGCGCTTGGTGGAAGTAGCACAAACCGGACTGGCAGATCCATAAACCAGTTTGCCTCAATTTTGGTTTCATTGCCTTGTGCCATATAGGACATGATGATAAGACTAGGATGCACTCAGAGTGAAGAATGAGGACTTTAGGAAAATGAACAGGTGAAAGGGATCATCTTCGAAAATAGACACTAAAGACCAGACAGTCTGTAACTTTCAGCAGGATGGTGACTAGTCGCTGCATGTGTGACTGTACAATAAGAGAGAAAAAGAAAGAAGAGAGAAAAAAAGTACAATCCTGCAAAGCTGCTTATTCTTATTCTTGCAAATAATTCCACTGGTTTTGACAACACTTTCTCCTTGCATTGCTGAAGCAGTACTGACCTAGGAGAGTCAGGTCACCAACTGAATTATGTAGAACGTGCCCATTCCCTGTCGCCAACCCAGAAGCTGGCGATGATGTACTGGCTAAAAGAGCAATGCTTCACTCTCGGATTCAAGGCTGCCAGACTGAAATATTGAATTCCAATAGATACAGAGCTCCTGGGTGCTATTTTTACAAACTCCTTTCAGAGCAATGGAACAAATAGATGACAGATCTGGGCTTAGATCGCAGGAATTATTGGATACTAACCAACACATAACCCCACAGTCAGTTCATAAAGGGTCCCTTGACTGTAATTTTTAGGAGGCAAATATCATCAGCTCTGTGTGGAAGTGTGGCAGGCTAAAGGATGGTGTAACATATACTCCAAAGACTAGACCCACAGAAAAATGTGGACACATGCATTCTATTCCTAAATTTCTGAAATCTTTCTAAAATTTAGATTTCTGGATCCAAAATCTTGGTATTCAGTTTCTCCTTACAGCCTAACCCTAGAGGCTCCCAAATGCCATTGGTGCCTGACAGCTGTGATTCATGGGAAGAAAAAATTTATATCAGGTTAGCTAACAAGACTACCACCCCAGCTATCTCTCCTGTCGTCACTGCAGATATCTGAAATACCCCAGAGCTGCCGCAGCTTTCTAAATGAAGCCCCGCGTGCCAAGTTACATTTGGTTTGATTTTGTTAGGCAGGGGCTGGCTGGGGACAGGGCAGTCACCATGAGTACCTCAGAACGGCAACCTTATCAGTACTTGTATGTCAGCCTGTCCTCCACTTCATGCGCCAAAGCTGCCAGTGTGTGAGACTGGGGTTATTTCTCACACAATATTCAGTCACTGGATGTGTCTGCAAAGGGCTCAGCTCTTCCCAGGTAGCTCCACACCCATCCTATCACAATGTGTTGATTTTATGTTCTCTGTCCATGTCGTTTAAGGATCTCCTCCTGCAGAGCTGACTCCCAGCTCCAGTAAGGCATGGCTGGAAGATGAGGTAAAGAAACACCTGCCTCTGTAGCACAGCATGGGAAGTGTCACCCATGGCCTCTTCTGCCAAAGCAAACCAGCTCATTTCTCTGGGGAAGGTGCTCTGATCAGGAGGCTGTGGTGTATTCTTGGGAAGCTGAGGGAAAGGAGCCCTGGCCCCTGTGCCAAAAGCTGTTTCTCTGGATATAGCATAATGAAATATTCATCAGGCCAGAGAGCTGGAAAGAGGTTCAGCACGGCCACAGCTTGGTGCTTGCTCACACTCTCAGTGACCCAGCAAATACTGATGAATTTAAACATTAATAGCTTCTTAAGTTAGTGTATGACTCTATGGTCTTGAAGGTCCTTTCCAACCTAAACCGTTCCATGTTTTTGTGCCGTATAGAGCAACTTGACCAGGTAGGGTAAAGTGTGTTCTTGCTCTGCAAAGCCCTCTGTCTGGTTATGGCTCACCATGGCAAGAGTGGCCTCAGACCAGCCAAAAGGGCCATCAGGCCCCTACCACGTGCTCTCACCTTCCACTTCATCAACACTGTCACTTGATTAGACACCAATTTTCTGATCGGAAATATATATTGTACAAAAATATGCTTGTGTGTGGTGTACCGTCCTACACAAGATAAGATCTGATTTCACAAGACAAAATACCAGCCCACTTCCTCTGGGAGGTGGTGGTCCCACACTTCCTTCTCCTTCCTGGGAGTGAGAACCAAGGCTGAGCCAGCTGAGCTCACGAACTGGCAGGAAACTGTTCTAGCACAGCAACTAGTTTCTCTTTTGATTCCAGGGCTACGGAACTGAACCGGCTTGGCTTGCTGCTGGTGGAGCCTGAGGGACACAAAGCAGGGGAAAGAAGATGGAGGAAACTAGAGGAGGAAGACCATCCTGTTTTAGCAGCATTGAGTTATCAAATGGGCTCAGTTGTGTTATTAGTTCTGACTCTCCCAATGGCACTCAGGGCTTTGCCAGTTTGGGGAGAGGAAATGGGTTAGAAATACATGGCCCAGGGCAAAGCTGAGAGGTGCATGAGTGGGTCCCCCTCTTTGGAGGGGGCAGCCAGCCACTGGGACAGGCTAATTGTACTGGAAAACTCCACCCTAAATCTCTTTGAAGATCTGGCTTTCTTTGCTTCACTTCCTTAGGTCTCTGTTGCTACTCCGTTCCATAAAACTTTCAGGAAAAAAAAGTATCCTTTTCTCCAAGAGCATTTGAATCACACCAAAGTAGGCCAGGTGATAATTGCACACCACATTGGTAGTGCTGCTTAAATGTCAGATGTTAATTAAAGCCTTTCCTGAAAATGGGTCATTAATTAGGGCAAATGCATCCATTCTTTATGGATTCTGACTAACCAGTGAGTAAAAACATTATTTCAACATTGGTATTGAAATTGTTAATTTTTATTTGCCTGAGGTGTGTTTGTTATTGAAAGAAAAACAAGTGAAAAAAATTATAACTCCTTGAACTTATTGTTCTTTCTTTTAAAGACAGTTTTAAATAAATATTTTGGCACAAGAATACTCACGCACACACAGATTGCAATAGGAACATTTCAGTATTAGGTCCAGATGTCTCTAGCAGTTGTATAACCTTGGTAGGAATGCTTAAATGCTGTAGATATTAAATACAGATCTGACCTGCAAAAACAGCCTGTTGTGGCACTTCACTCATGTCTTTCTGTTCTTAAGAAAATGGCACCATCTGCATGAATAATGGTGCACCAAAATGTTTGCTAAGTTAGGGTCGAAAAGTAGGGCACGTGTTTCCTTTGAAACTTTTCTGAACAACTGTGAATTATTGGGGAGAATCATAATATTGATAAAGGATCTAGGTGTTCAAGATATAAGATATATATCCAAGCCTTGCAGCTTAACTATCTTGCTTTTTGTCACTTTGGCCTGGATTCAGCAAAGCAATTAAGCCCCTAAATAGCACCATTGATTTCAGTGACACATAAGCAGTTGGTTGAATCAGGCCCACTCTGCCTGCCAAAGCGCATTCCTTCTTGCCTCCCAGTGTATTAGAGATTTTGGAAGAGCAGTTCCAGTTATTATCAGTAGCTGTAACATGAAATCATGGTCTACATTGGCCCTTCTGTGCCTAAATACCCCTGCAGGAGGTCCATGTATGAGAAACTGCAGAGATCTGCCTGAAGATTGCAGTCTTTCATGGCAGCATTGCCACATTTCCACAAAGCATATGGCTGAGCACACTGCTGCAGACACCATCCATTGCTAGATGTTCATCCTCACAGCAGCTACATCTCTGCAGCTATAGCAGAGATGCTGGTGGAGCCTGAGGGACACAAAGCAGGGGAAAGAAGATGGAGGAAACTAGAGGAGGAAGACCATCCTGTTTTAGCAGCATTGAGTTATCAAATGGGCTCAGTTGTGTTATTAGTTCTGACTCTCCCAATGGCACTCAGGGCTTTGCCAGTTTGGGGAGAGGAAATGGGTTAGAAATACATGGCCCAGGGCAAAGCTGAGAGGTGCATGAGTGGGTCCCCCTCTTTTGAGGGGGCAGCCAGGCAGCAGACAAACCCTTGATTGAGGAATGACCTCTTGGAGTCTGGCCATTGGAACGAAACCCCTGTACCTGCCATGCCAGAGAAGCAACTGTTGTGCATGGAGACCATGAGTTGGTGGGGGCACAAGTCCTGCAGCCATTTTGGGCACTGGGGCATGGGTGGGTGACACACTGACCGCCAGATTCCCAGCTCCAGTTCCTATGGTTGCTGATCACAGAAACACTAAATTGATGTTGTTTTTGTTTAGCATATTGTTCTAGTTCCCCTTTTCACGTGAAGAGATAGTGTTTCCAAGTAAAATAGAAAATGCTGTGCTGTGCTGTGCTGTGCTGTGCTGTGCTGTGCTGTGATGTGAGGATTGTTGCTAAATAAGAAGAACTGGAATATTTTCAGGTACCTGTTTTTTAAGGTAGCACTATCCCCTGCTCTCATCTGCCATTTTGTTTCTATTTGATCTTTCCTGGTCATCACTATTTTTCACTCATTATATTTTTCTATATCACACTTTATAGAGAAAGAAGAAATTGTGAGAATTAAGTGGTGGCAGGAGGTGCAGAGCATTCCTCTTTAAAAGCAGAGTTGGTTTTATTTTTCTCAAGTACATGTTACATAAGTGTATCACTTCCACAGCTGAAATATTTCAAAAGATGGATAATGAGGTTGTCAGCTGGGTCGGGGAGAGCTGCCTGCTGAATCCTATGACTCCGGGTTCACCAGGGCTACTGGACTTTATATGGGAATGTCGACCAGCTTAGAGCTTATCTTGTAGTAGCCAACATTAAATAGAAGCACAAAGCATGTGAAAATACTCTAATGGTAAAAGAGATAATTAAAAAAAGAAGCTTCTGACTGTCACCGGAGATTTCCTAGTATTAAATCTGGGTATTTTAATAATATTAAAGAAGAGTTGATGGCTCTGATCGTGTCTCTGAAGTAGTTAATTTAGACTAAATTAATTTATAGCTACATGTTAGTGTTTTTTAACTATTGCAAAAAGCTGGGTTTGTATGTATTTCTTTGTTTTCATAGAAAAAAAATTGAATATCTATTATTCTTAAAGCCTTTAAACATTAACAAAGCCCTGCGCTTTTCCTAATTGAAAGCATACCCCTGTACAAGTGTTCTAACCCATCGCTCTTTGTTACAGTTTCAAAATTTACTGCTTTTGTGGTTTAGTTCAAAGCTAAAGGCAAATGCCGAGAGGTTTGGAAGCAGAATAAACCTCTAGAGATTTTTGTTGTGCACGATGCTTCCTGTCCTGCCCCATTTACCCCTGTCAACAGAAGGCAACAGGACAAACAGCATACAAAAACCCTCAGTTAAGTGTTTGGGGTTTTTAAAAATCAATAAATACAGCCTGAAGTAACACCTAACAAATAACATTGGAGTATTGATATCTCTGAGTTACCTTATTGTTCATGCTATGTTTTCATTAGCAGTGCAGTCAAATCTTATTTTATTTAACTTGATCTAGATGGGTGTATGTTGCCAGCTGGCCTGAAGAAACAGGGGTGCAAAATCACTGGACTATCAAAGGTGACCAGGGGACGGCAGTCTGGAGTCACCATAAGTGTAAATTTATAGGATCTGTGTCCCTGAAGCAGGGCTGCTCCTGCTTGCATTGGCTCTGCATAATCTGGTTGTACAGTCAGACAGCTTTATTTCAGGACTGCTGCGGAGTACATCTGAAAATATGGCCAGCCTACCCTGACAAGGAGTAGCATAAAGAAATGAACACTGTCGATTTTATCATCTCTCTTACCACCTTTCAGATACATGTGAATAAAATAGGATTTGAAATATTAACAAAAAGCTTGAATCTTTACAGAATTCCTTTCTGCTTTCTGGTGCTTCAGCATGTACTTCCCAGCAATACACAAGAAAACAAAGGGTACAAGCTTTTAAGTGCTGATCAAGTGAATGAATCACAGTTAATAATTTATTTAATGCAGACAAACAAACTTATTAGGTACAAGCTTTTAACTGCTGAATCAAGTGAATGAATCACAGTTAATAATTTATTTAATGCAGACAGACAAGCTTATTTTTCTATTCCTATAAAGCTGGTGATGAGGTACCATGTCATAATTTCCAGAGGTGCTTAGGATTTCTGTTGGTCTTCTCTTTACATTTGTTAGCCAGGATGATTGACTTCCCCTCTGCAGAATGAGGGATGGATGATTAGACAGACATTCTCTATAGTGTGTTTTCTAACACTAGGTATTGGTATTATTGTTCGTCAAAAGTGATCAGACATTTGTGGCCATATGGTGTGCTGTGCAGTATTCCATTTGCTGTTTCTCATCCAAGCAGGAAGAGATGGATAGGAAGCGTAATCACATATTAAAAAAACAACCAACAAATAAACAAAACCCCAAACCAAAAAAAAAAACACTGCAAACAAAAATAGAAGAAATTAATCTTTCTACAGACTCAGCACAAGGGTGCTGCATGGTGTAGTAGCCTCACCTCAAGCCCTAGGTGGTTAAAATCCTGCCTGGGGCCCTGGCACCCAACCTGTCCGCAACTGTTTGGGAGTCTCAGAACACTACTGTGCTCCAGGTGTCATTGAGGAAGGACTAGGCAACCAGAGAAAAAGTGAACCAGAAAATTTTTCTAAATACAGTGCGTGAGACAGGCTCTGTCTGTCACCTGCTGGGTCACAGCAAGGTCAGAGTGCCCCATAAGTTGCATTAGCACTCGAGTGTATTTCTGCCACTCCACAGAACTTCAGTCTCTTCCTGTATTGCTCTCTGGTGCATCTCAGCTGTTTGTCAAACAGCTACAAGAACAAATCCTTACCAAGTAGAAGAGATGCTGAAATACCACCTGAAATGCACGTGGTACAGGTCTTTGAGAGGAAGGTGGAAAAAAAATTCCACCAAAAATGCAGTGGTGGCTGGCTGATCCCATCTCTTGGTGGGCTCCAGTGCAGCTGACTGGTGGGTCCCTGCAGTAGCTCCAGCTAACACCCTGACTCACTCAGAACCAGGACTGACTGCTGGCTGAGCCACTCCTTTTCACAGAAGTTTCTCAGAAGAGATAAAGGCTTTTTCCATGCTGTAACTAAAAATCTGTCCTGTTGTAATTTGTAAAGCCTTTGTCAATACTAAATAATGTGAACAAGCGCTTCCACACTAGAAAATAGAATTGCCTCGGAACATTTATTTCAAGAGACCTTTTTTCAGGACTCTTCTTTTGTCAAACATGAAAAATAAGAAGTAGAAAACACTAGAAGTGATTCTCCAAATTTTTTTCTGTATTAGCTGCCATGTGAGCTCATTCCTCTTCCTGCTGTGCCCTGCCAACACACAACAACCTGGGACTTTTCAGGTCCCTGATATAGTACCATGCCTCATATTGCCTTTGGAATGGAATCAATACTAGTTCAAACAGCACAAAAATTCTATTATTTACCAAATCATAATGTATATTTAGGGCTGTATGGAGGGACAGGATGACGGACTAGAGCAAGACCAGCATTCATTACCTGCTCCAAGCCCGGGAGACTCGCTACTGGAACTGACTGGACATTTTTTTCCTGTGAGCAAGAAAAGTGAGGAGATGTAATTTCCTATGGATTTGTGCCTGCCTGGTGGCTCATCTAATTCCTTTGTAACAACACAACATTTCCCATAGGGCACCCCAAGGCAGAAGCAGAACACCCAAACATACATGCTGGCTGGCTCCTGGTGCAGTGGGTGACCACTACTGGAAAGAAGGAGTAATAGTTATTTTGCTTAAATTTCCCTGGATGAAGAAATCATTTGAGTCCACTCAGCTGATTTATCTGAAACTTTCCAGAATCTGAATACCTTTGAGACCTGGAGACCCCTCTCAGAATTGGCTGACATAAAACAAAGGATTCAGAAACTGTAAGGGGAGTGACTGATGTGCAGACAGAATAATTTTCAGGATAAAAATCATAGTAAAAAAAGGGGATGTTCACCCATACGTTATACTTCTTTATCTGGATTCTTCAGATCTGAAGAATTTGTATCACATTTTTAAGAGCGCTAAAGGAATAAACTGAACTTTAAAAATTAAAAATGGATAATATCACACAATTATTTGACTTATGTTTGGAAATTTAAACTGACAAAATTTCTTGTGTATAAAAAATTTCCTGCTTTCACTGTTTTCCAGTATATCAAAGTCTTTTTGACATTTTATTTGCACTGTCCTGTGCTCTGAGACCCCTTTCCAGATGCACTCAGTCTGATACATGGAGACTCATAGCTCACAGCAGTTCACATCAGAGAAAGTCTCCACTTTTTCCTACACAGGCAGCATTTGTGGTAAATATAGCTGTCCTCTGACAGCACGCTTACACACATAAGGCCTGCACTGCATCAAAGGACTGCACACATCCCTGTCACCTTGCAAGCAGGATGAGCTCAGAGAACAAATTTGTGGCTGGAGCAGGTTCATCTGTCCGAGATATTCAGGACTCCTTGGCACGCTTTCCAGGATATTATAGCTTATGTGATATGGGTAGTTTAAGGACTTTAGCTGCCTTTTCTGACTCTCCCAGAAACACAATGATAGTGTGGTAGCCTACAACCCAGGAACAGTGTAGTTTTCATCCCCTTGCAGTAATAATATTTATTTCTTTTGTGGGGGCTGCTCCTCTCTTCTTGCCTTATTAAGTCAAAGCAGGAAGGAACAAGGAGCAAGGCATTAATAACAATGGCAAGTTTATACAGTGAAGGCAGAAGGGAAGTGTCAGGAGAGAAACAAAAAAGAAGATAAAGGGAAGAGGCTGGGTGAGGTGTGCACATATTGCTTCATTGGTCTCATCAAGACTGGAGACAATCAAATATATTTGCAAAGGTGGTGTTGTCTGGTCGACACTTTTGGCACAAAACAGAAGGATCTTTTGCTATAGCCATGCTTTTTGTGCTCTCAGCTGCAGGACTTGTGCCGATAGGTAAACACTGTCTATGTCATATATCAACACCCAAGTGTCATGCTGTCTGTGACAGCTGCGTGACAGAGGTCATAATCCATTTACTGAGGCTTGGGTGAGAAAACCAAGATTAATTTCTCTAACATGTACTGCTTTGTGGTGACCCAGCTGGAAAAGAAACAAATAGATAGATAGATAGATAGATAGATAGATAGAGAGAAGAGAGAGAGAGAGAGAGATGCGTGTGCCAACAACTTATATTGACCCAGTTTGACCTCACCATGGTCTTTGAAATATTGGCATATTTTGATAACCTTGAGGTACCTACTCTACATAGCCTTGCCTCAACATAAAACAAGAATGATAGCTTTAGCAGCAGGACCACCCTAGCCTGAGACTCTCTTGAGTTGAGGGTGGGTGCTGAGAGCAGACACAGAATTACTGTTCAGGCACATCCTTTAGCCTCACATTCAGGTGCTGCACTGATTTTCTAGAGGAAAATGCAATGAGGGGCTGTTCTTAGTCCCGGGAACTCAAAAGTCATAGAAACAATGTGATTCACAGGAACACGTACCATGTAGCTCAGCCTACGTTTGCCCCAGCACAGAGGTGAAATTGCCATTTCTTTTCCAGCAAGAGCCACTGCAGCCATGGCAGACTGGGTGTGAGCTTCCAGCATGACTACCCACAGCTCCTGAGGGCCAGAAACAGAGGCTGCAAGCTCTGGTGCTCCTGCTGTCATCTGGGACTACCATGACCTGGGTCTGGGCCAATCACGGGTTTTGCTTTCAAAGAAGTAATGGAGGAGCTTCTGGTCATCTCAGCATTTCTTTCAGATGAAACAATATTATTAGTCATTAGTAGTAGTTCTATGCAGTCCCAAAGTAACTGAGCAATACTTCAGAAAAACAAAGTGGAAATACAGTGTTCCTACTAATAAGCCGAATAATAAGCCAATTCAAATTCCCTGCAGGATCAGATTAATGGGGAAACCAAATTTTTGCAGTGGGGCAGAGGAACATAGGACATCATAACTGCCACTGTGCCGATGTTTGTGATACAGCTTCAGGGAAGACAGCACATCAATCAACATGCATTTTAGTTTGGCCTGATATTCCCAGGACAGGCTTTACTTCAAGAAGTAAATAGCATGAAGCCATGTACCTGAGGCTTGCCTCAGAGTGGAGACTTCTGGAGTTGTGGCTTCTTGATAGGAAGGGACCTCAGCTCCTCATTTACTGCTGCCTTCCCCTCTCTGTGAGGGGTGGCCGCCCTTTCTGCAGCAGAGATGCCAGAGCAGTTGCACTGACAGGCAGGTCCCTAGGGACAGGGGATGGTGAGCAGGTGAGGCAGGCAGCCCATGCCAGCAGCAGTTGCCTGCACCAGGGGAGTCACACAGAACCCAGGCTGAGGCTTGTGCATCGCCTATGCCTTGGATCAGTTCTGTCATCCTCATGCCTGCACCAGGAGGAGGTACCAGCTCCTACATGGCCCTTCGTGCCACCAGAGAAAAAGTCATGATGTGAACTAATACAAACCAGTTAATACCATGTGAGAAATCCTTCATGTTTTTAGGTGAGAATATAGACACCTGTTTTTTAAGCACAGGGGTGGAGTGGGGAATTAACCATGGGAATAAATACCAAGAGAACCAGTTGTGTTTTTATCTCTTCATGTACATTCGACTCAAACTTCTTCCAGTCAAGTTTTCAAATAACCACACTCAGTGTAGGGATAAGTGGGTGAAATGCAATGGTCTGTTTTTTCAGGTGGTCAGATGAGGTAGTTCCCTCTGTCCTGGGCTCAGAGCTTCTTGAGTGCCTTCTTGAGTACATTGTTACAGAAGGATAAAACCAAGCATTTTAAAGCATATTACTGTGGGCAAGGAATGTGTGATGGTATATCCTAAACTTCAGTCAATGGTGTCCCAAACTGCAAACTGTGACTGCCCTACAAAGCCTATGTACAGCTGTAGCTGCCAGAACAGGACCTGCCAGCTGTACCTCTGTAATCCAATAATCCAGTATCACCCCCGCAGCTGGCCTGCCTCCACTCACACCATCACAGACAGGCAACAGAAGCTATATCACCATAATTATGAAAAGGCCTGGACACAGTCACCAGATAGAAGCAGATATGTGTCCATCTTACTGGAGATATGATATTCCAACACACATTTCATGAAATGTGTTTTCAGCTGTCTCGCAGGAAACTGTTTCCCAGTCCAGTTGTGGGAAGGAATCAGCTGTCTGCTGGCCATGAACTGCTTTTCCAAGGTAATATATAGACGATCAAAGACCAACTTTGATCAGTAGCACAGGGAAACTGGTGCTGTATAAACCTGGCAAAGCTGACTTTTATGAAGGATCTCCAAAATGACCATGGTTTGAGCAGCTGCTTCCACCACCCTGAATTGCACTACCTCAGCCAGCCTTGGCTTTTCCCTTAGTGACCCACCTCCTCATTACGCCTAAGTGATTTGACTAGAGAAGGTGACCAAAAAAACCAATTTTCTAACATTTTTGTGCAGAACACATGTGATGCCTTAGGTTTTAACTTTTATATTTTTCAAATTCTGTATTCCAAGTGTGTAACTCTGAAGTGTCCTGTAGCCTGTGAGCTGCTGTTCTCTCATGCTAAGATAGATATAACAAAGCCTCTCCAGGCTGCTCTCCAAGGACACCCAGACTGTCCTAGGCCCAAAATGTGTAAACCAGCATCTTGAGAAGGGGGGCAGGCTGAGGGGAAATTACATCATTAGCTAAAGTTTAATTGGTGAAATTGAGTTGATATGCAAATGGACCAAACCTATAAAAATGTGAAGAACTCGTGACTCGTCGTCCATCTTGGGTGTAGCCTTTGGCCTGCCCAGGGTGTACCTCTGAAGGCCTTTCAAATAAATATCCACCTTTATTCCCTTACTCCTGTCTAGTGTCTGTTTCTAGGTTGGCCTCTTTAGGCATCACATGTACCTGTCATTTTAAGCTGAGATTTTCCAAGCTGCAATTCTCGGGCCAATTCCCAGTTCCTCTGTGTCCTCAGCTGTATTCAGTTAATGACTTGAGACTTCCACCAATACACAGCAGCTACAAAATGCATTTCAGGGTTATGGGCACTGTGCATCTGTGGTGCTGCAAAACAGCCGACTGATGGATCTGACCTACATGGTAATCAAACACATGGGAACCTGTGTGGGAACAAATAAGATAGTGTAAAAAGAGTTGATTATGGGCAGGGTTTTTGGGAGAATTAAGGAAAAAGTATCCTGCAGTGGTGAAGACAGAAGATATTTTGAAATTGCTCATCATGAAATTCAGTTATTGCTCTGCAGATCTATGCCAGAGAATACTCTGCTCTCTTCCATACAGTTACCAGGGAAATTAAATAGGAGGTTGTTGCTATTTCAAGACTCAGAGTGAAAAATAAAAGTGCTGGTTTACTGCAGCACGAATTTGTAGGGTCTCTCCAGGCCAGGCTTTTGAAACAGACTGAAAAGTGTGTGTGTGGTTTTGTGTTTTTTTTTGTTTTTTTGTGTTTGTTTTTTTTTGTTTTGTTTTTTTTTTTTTTTCTTATTTTTCATGTCAGAAGTAGACTTAGGCTCTGATTTTCTGAGGAGGAAAAATTGTAGTGGAAATGTGTGCCCCCTACCTTGTCTGCAGTATGAAGTGAAAGAATAATGTGCAGATGCTATTTAGCTCTGCCTTAGTTAAAGGTGTTGCAAAGACTTCACCGGCAGGAGTACTTTTCTGCTGTTAAATTACTCGATGCCCCATTTGTAACACCTGGTAGTTACTCTGACAGCTACACACTGATACAAGGAGGTCTCCAAGAGAAACTTACAGCGGCTCACAAGGCTCAAAGATGTGCTAGGGCTGAAGATCAGAGCTTCAAACAGGAATTTCTGTGTCGTGAACCAAGAGCATTCCCTCCTTTCTTTGCAGGAAGTCTGGTTTCTTTTTCATTACAAACCTAAAAAAGCTTAAATGTGTATTGAGGCAGGGATCTGGCATTAAACAGCGAGGATAAATGTGGAGAAGCAGAGCTATTTGCTATGCAGATTTATTGCTCCAAGTCCCTACAGGAAAAGCAGTGGCAAGCAAAACCCTTCCCTAAGTATTATTTTGATAACTTCATAAAATGAATGACATGGTATTATATCCTGAAATTCACTTGCAGTTTCTCTGAAGCTTGCTCTCTGCCCTGCAATGGCACATTGAAAGCATCATCCTCTGCCATTGCTGCTCCAAGTCACAGGAATTAATGATCTCCTGTGAGGAACCAAATCTTCATTGCGCTGACAGCACATCAAATGCCAGAAGTCCTCGGTGAGTTCTCTTTAAATGAACATCGAGGGACGAGGGTAAGAAGAGCAGATTGTTTACCAGGCACTGCTGAGGAGTGACTCCCATCTGCAGTGACACGCTCCCTCAGCTGACTCCAGTGATCACTGGGGTATCATGGAGTTAAATGGTGTCACTGGCAGAGCACGAGTCCCTTGGAAACAGAGTAGCCTCTCAGCAGAGCCAGACACTGCCAGGCCATGCACTGCAGGGCAGCTGGTGCACGCCAGGCACCACCGTGCCTGGAGGTGCAGCACTGCTGTGCCCTGAACTCATGTCAAAAGTGACACAAGTGATCTTCAAATTCTGCTTCAGACCTCTGCTGTCCTCCTCTCTCTCCCTGCCTGTAGCTACAAATGTAACACAAGGGCTTGTGCCTGCCAGCTTTGTGAAATATTTACCGTAAACATCTCAAATTGTGATTCTTGCTAGAAATGCCACAAGGGGGAAGAATTGGGTTATTTACAGGGCAGCATTTACTTAAAACATTTGGTTTGTTCAGTCGAATTAAGACTGAGATTGCTCTTCAAACCATTTGTTGGGAGAGGCAGGGAAGGAAAGAGGAGAAGGGATAGGGTGAAAGTATTCCTAAAATCCAAGGCAAACTCAGTCAAACAATTCTAGTTTTGTGTCTAGATGGGGCATACTGAAATTTTGCACAGCATTAGTTAAAAAAAAAAAAAAAAGTCTGGCAAGTGCCAAATCAATCCCTTTCAAAAGGGCTCTTAAGCAAACTCTGTTTCGTTGAGCTTTGCATTAATCTATTCAGCAATAGATTTAACAGACTGCCCAGCTCTACACCTGACAGTACTTCCTCTGGCTTTAATAATAAATCACTGAAACCAGCCACAGTAAGGTTGTGCCATGGCAGCTAGTTGAAATGCCTGCAGGTTCACTGGGTTTAATTCTTGTTTAAAAAGTTTTTTTCCTCATCACTTTAATGGCATCTAAGCACCTTGGTGGAAAATGGAAATCCCAGTCACCCATTTCAGGTTCATTTCAAGGCAGCAGCACTTGCTTTGCCAGCAGAGCTGTGCCTTGTGCTAACACTGTGCTCCAGAGCACATCCATGTCACAGTGTGGTGCTGGGATTTTACAGAAAAGAAGCAGAGGCCAAAACAGCCTGCTTCAGATTAGCACATCGACTCTACAACCACAAAGCTGTAAATGTGAGTAATGTATGTATGGGTATGTGAGCAGTGTTGTGCTTATGGGTTGACAGAATGAAGACATGCTTTCATGACAGTGTCATCTGGATGCTCTTGGATATCTGAGTAGTTCAGGGAGACAGCATAATGAAATACAGAGGGTAAATTGCTTTAAAATAACCTTGGATGTTCCCAGACTTTTGCCTGAGTGGTTTGAAAAAAAGAGAAGCATCAAACTAGCATTCCTAGGAAATGAATAAACTGCTGCAGCCCGATCAGGAAGGCAAACATAACATTTTCTCTCCTCAGGAAGTAACGAAAGCTGACTTCATACTGCAAAACATAATGAGCGGTGTTTGTCATAAGTTAAAAATCAATGAACTCCAGCTGTTCCTCTGGTCCTGGAAGCTTCATTTTTCGAGGAAGAAACATTTTTTCTTACAAGAACATTCCAGAAAACAGACTTCACTCTCAGTGACAATTGCGAAAAGTCAAGTTGGCTGTAGCATAACTTTCCAAGCTAGTAGACAGGCTTTCTGATGAGCCCTTAAAATAAATTGCTAAATGAGAATTTAGCCTAATTTTTGCAATTAGAAAATTAGCAGATGAGACTTTCCTCTTCTTTTCAACGGAGGTTCAACCTTTTTTTCAGAAGTTGTCTTCTGTTTTGCCAAGGAGCTATTTCTCTTACCAATGCATCGTGCTGAAATATGCAGAAGACAAACCAACCTCTGACATGAACCAGACTAGCCTTAGGGTGTCTATCAAGTAAAACATTTACTTATCTAACCAAGAAAGTATCTCACTAACCAGAGCAGATGGAACATTACAGGATTTGGCTTCTCCATCTTCCAGTCTGGATCTGCTTCCTCTTTATCATTCAAGAAAGTCTTCTGGTTAAGTGTCTTGCCTCCATGCAGGCATTAAAGATGCTTTGAGTCCCCTTTGAACAGGAGGAGTTGCCCTATTGGTAGAAGGCTCATTAGGGCTCTGGATCTCTAGTTCTGCTGTTTATTCCATATGGACATTGCAATAAACCTGTGTTATGGTGAAGACAGGAAATTAAATACAAACTGTGCACCCAAGCAATCAATCTGACAGAACTTTATTTACTGTTGGAAAAATGTCCGACATACAGCTTGTTTGGGAAAAAAAATTATTTCATAGTTTCTGGAGTTCCACATTCCTATTTACGTCAATGTCTCCCAAGAAAAAAAAATAATCAAAATTCCAGTGGGATTTTTAAGACGAAGTTGGAGCCAGCCAGCCATCAGAAACAATCATGTCATTCCGGAGAGCAAGCACAGCAAGAAGCAGTGTGAAGGGGAATGGCTTCTGTGCCTAGCTCTAATAATGCCAGCACATAGCTGAATTTAGCAAAGAAACACAGGAGTAGAAACTCCCCTGTACTGCAACAAATAAAAATCAAATTCGCAGAGCAGTTTGGTCGCTAGCAGTTATTCACACAATGTGAGTAAATAATTATGTCAACAGGAAAGAAGACAAGGGAAGTTACAGTTAAATTTCATTTTCACATTCTTCTTTTAAGAAATGTAAAACCAGAATAATTTCTTAAGGAATATTCCTGAAATTTCCTGAAATGTTCCTGAGATTTCCCTCTATCTAGCACTTATTCAAAGAATCTACAACTGCAAATTTGAGCCATGACTTCCCAGCAGTGCAAGCCTCATAATGAATTAAAATGCAACGTTTCACAAGTTTTATCATCTTCTAATGGTGGTGCAACCAAAGGATTACATATTTTCACCTACAGTGCTGAATTTAGGTACTGCATTATCTGTATTAAAGGGTAAGTGTAACTTAAGTGCATTGATTTGCATGGTAAATCTATTAAAAATGGAAGAGGATTTTTTCCCCTCAGTTTCCTTAGGCTGCACCCTTCTTGTAAAGCTAATCCTTGTCACAAGCTGCAGTAATAAGCAGCACTTGCCCACAAATACATTTTTCTGATGCCATGGATTTGGATTTAGTGATCCTGCTTTGGAATATGTTACTATAACTGAATTGAATTTAGGAAACTAATTAAAAAGACTGTTTTTAAACTGCAGCCAGTGCTCTGTAAACAAAGCACAACAATTTTTCAATCAACATATGCACAAAATGTTCCAGAAAATAATAAAAACAATGTATTTTTCTTGAAAACGTTCACATAGGATTTTAAAACCTCCACATATGCATTATAGACTGGATCTTGACGGTTTTCCTCCAGGAGTCATAGTAAAAAATAAACAACAAAAGATCAATGGCCTTCTGTCATGAAAAGTCATGAAAAATATTTAGTGTAAGACAGCCCTGATTTCACCCACTGAAGAGCTTAATTAATAAAAGTAGCTTGCACATACAGAATCTTAGAATTATGGATTCATTAGGTCAGAAATGGCCTCCAAGTATATCATATCCAACTGTTAACCCAGCACTGCCTAGTCCACCACAAAACCATGTCCCTAAGTGTCACACAGAATGATGGAATGGTTTGGGTTGGAAGGGACCCTAAGAATCATCTAGTTCCAATCCATTTGCCATGGGCAGGGATGCCACCCACTAGACAAGGTTGCTCCAAGCCCCATCACACCTGGCACTGAACACCTCCAAGGATGGGGCATCCACAACTTCTCTGGGCAACCTGTGCCAGTGCCTCACCACCCTCACAGTAAAGAATTTCTTCCTAATATCTAATCTGACTGTAGTCTCAGTTTGAAGCCATTCCCCTTGTCCTATCACTAGGGGATAGTCCTTGTAGATAGTCTCTCTCCATCTCCCCTGTAGGCCCCTTTTAGGTACTGGAAGGCTGCTATAAGGTCTCCATGGAGCCTCCTCTTCTCCAGGCTGAATAACCCAAACTGCTCCAGCCCTCTGATTATCTTTGTGGCCCTTTTCTGGGCTTGTTCCAACAGGTCTGCCTCCTTCTTATGGTGGGGCTCTAGAACTGCATGCAGTACTCCAGGTAGAGTCTCACAAGAGTAGAGTAGAGGGAGAGAATCACCTCCCTCAACCTGCTGGCCACACTGCTTTTGATGAGACAAGATGAAAGAAATACAGAAGATCAGGCTAAGGCTGGTAACCATAATGATCTTGAGCTCTTGGTAAACTGGAGCTATTCACTGAAAATAGTTTCAACACAAACCTGCAAAGTTCCTCATTAAGGAAGAAGAGATACAAGCCAGGCACTCTGCTAGGGAACAAACGAACAAACAAGCAAACAAACGAAATGACCTGAAGAGTGCAATCATGACAAAAAGGTTGGCATGGTTTCATGAGAAAATACATAAGGTTTGAAATACCTCTAGTTGTGTGGATATTGTGCTACAGTAACAGTGGCTGGAAAATGAAGCCAAACTAATTAATGTGAGAAATCAGATATATACCTATAACCTGCCCTCGTGTATGTGCATGTGTGTGTGTATGTGCATAAACCCATCAATCCAGAATACACTGAATGGTAAGACAGATTCTCCATCACTGTGGTCTTTAGTTTCTTCCAGAAGCCTGATGTAAACACATTACTTTTGCATCAGAAATTAATTACTGCATTCAGTACAGGAATAGTGGATGAGGTGTAATGGCCTGTTGTTTTACAGGAAGCCAGATTTGAAGATCTAATCATTCCTTTAAATCACCAAAGCAACAAATTAACCCTGTAAGTGGGAATATCAGCAACCATTATCCAAAAAGCTAATCCCAAGCTAAATATTCAGTCAGCATAAATGCCTATGTTTTCCAACAATGCCCCAAAATTATTCTCTGGAAACACCATGATATAGGAAATTGTGGTCACGTGTTTAAAGACCCTCAGTTCCTCTGTGCCCAGTGAGAGACTAACTCATGGATCTACCATTCTTTTTTTGTTGGTGTGTCTTTTTTCCTGTGTATGATGAAATAGCTTGGATAGGCAGTGTGGACTGAGTGAGTCAGGGACTTGTGCATGGCGGAAGGCTGCACAGGCTTTTTACAAGTGCTGGTTTCTTATAGATTTTATTTGCACATATTGATTCAATAAAAAAAAGTTACATGTGAATATCACAAATGCAATTTGTCTAATCTAAAGAGGTTTTCCATTTAAATGGCCAAGGAGCAGAGACATGTGGAAAAAAGCAAAAGATTTAAAAAAAAAAGGGAGACAGGCTATAAACTGCATTACCCTCAGTGTGTTACTAAACAATCCTGTCAGGGTTCTTCCTTCCTATTACTTTAATGTCTTGCAATAGCAACTGTAATCCTTAAGAATATAAATCTTTATTATATGTAGTAAAGGGCTGACAGAGCTGATGGACCCAAAAAGGCTGAAATGTAAGCACTAGGAAATCACAGGTGCAGAAGGAGACCGGTGTCTTTCTTCATGTAGGCAACATGATTGCAAGTGCAGCAGCTGGCATTCTCTAGAAATCCAGGCCATCGTGCACTCTGATACCTGCTTGTGTCTTCAAATATTGCCTCAGCGCTCCTTTAGGTTTGGCAGTGCTAGAGGGGTCTGGTTTGATGGGAGTATCCAGAGTATGATATCACCATTTTAAAGAAGACTTTCACAGGGTAGGAAGTTAATGAAAGCCCAGCGCTGAAGCTGGATTTCACAGGCAGATAGTAAAACCCAGCAGCCAGAAGATGGAGCAAGTTCAGAGCCTGTTTCCTCCTGCCCCTGTTTTCCTGACTGCTGGCTGTAATAGAAATGCTAGTGAGGCAACTGATCCAGACATTCAAGGCAGAAAAGAGTAATTTGGGTTGTGATGCAGCACAGGTCTGTAGTAAAACTGTCAAACTTCACTTGAGCTATTCCCCCTTCACTGTGTCCGACTTATTTTTATATTTTATTTTGCAGAACACACAAGTTCACTATCATTTTACAAACTTTGTATGTCAGAAAGCTTCTCTCCTTTGGGGTCATTTTATTCATGCAATGTAAATGTCAGCTGCCTGTTGTAAGTATTATTTATATGGAGCTGTCAAGGAGTGAGGGGGAAATGATGCAGGCAGCTCACTTCTGTCTTAGCTCTCAGGAAAGGTCAGCTGAGCCTTTCAAAAAGGGCTGTCAAAGCCAAAACATCTTTCAAAATCCATTCTGTAGAAACAGTGCAAGAAAGCACATGCTTTAAAGCCAGCCAAGGTAGGGCTGAAGTGACTGCTTTCTTTTTCTGATGTCAAAAAGCTCCATTAGTGACTACTAGTGGTGCAAGAACCCAAGGCAGCCAGAGAATGGACAGAGCTCACTCCAGTAATTGCATCCAGCTGCATTTTGTTTGCTTTGGGGATTGCATTTCTTAGCCTTCTGTTTGACCTAACCTACATCTGAGCAAATTTCTTCCTCTGATGAACATCCCCACAACATTTCACATCCTGCCTGAGCTGCCAGGACATGGAGTGGCTCTCACCCCAAGACCAGGATGGGAACAGAGGAAGATCAGGATGTACAGCCTACAGCTTTAACAGTGAGGGGTAGATTTTGTCCTTGCAAGCTTGGCAAAGGAATATGGGGTGTATGACTGAAAACAGTCAGATTCAAGGCAAATTAAGGCACTTAGGTGTGGAGAGACTGACCAGAAATTTTGTAAGTGCAAAAAGGAGATCTCTTCACAGAGGTTTGGCTCAAATCCCAAAAATACTTAGGTGCCTAATTCCCAAGGCAAGGATATCAATAGCAATCAAACAGTTAAATGTTCTGCCAGTTACATAAAAGAAGAAGAAAGAAATTACTTTAGCTCTCCTGTAAGAATTGCTCATGGAGTTCTATGAAAATCTCCCCAAAGGGGATAAGATTAAAGGAGGAAAGGCAAATTCCAGATGAATGTCATGAAAAACTCCTAGGTATCCAGAAGTACTCTCTCAAGAACATCCCAGTCCAGAAATGCTCTGTTTCAAGCATGCTGAGTTCCAGACTAATAATTCCGTCTTCCATTTTTTTCCTTCACCCAATTAGAACAAAAAATCAGGAAACCCTCATATTTCCCTGAAGACATCTAAAAGAGACAAGAGACCCACTTTCATTTGTTGCTACATCATACTTCAAGAAAACAAAATTGAGCAGGGCTTTATGATCTCTGTCCACATCAATATTTACTGTTCTGGCTCCTCCTTAGCCAGATCCGCATTGTTAAAGAAATGGGATCTGTCCCCAGCAGGATGTGAGTGAAACCATATAGGAAGACTGAATCCCTCCCTCCTGCTCCCAGTTTTCTGATTTGAGGGGAATGCTGAGCCAGACTGCGTGGTTGCAGAGCCTTGTCTCTTTCAGCATAGCTACCATGTCTATTTTTAATTTATTGGTGTGCTCAGCTGTTCTTTTTCCCCTTAGCCCATGCCATGCTGGGATCTCAGCTTCTGAGTCCTGCCTACAAAATTCAGACAGAAAACACTGAGACAGAGATGTGCTAAATTGAAAAGTAGTTTCATGTGAATTTAAGCCAAGTATTGCTGTGGGACAAAGTCCTTTAAGGAACAATGTGATATACTTAACTTGGAGATTGAAGAGCTTATTTTCACTGCTGTTTCTGATTCTGCCATAGGAGGTCTTCAGGAGCAGAAGTATGTGAAGAAAGACAAAACACCACCGCCAGAACACATTTTGGATGAGGTTATCATATCTTGGAAAGCTTGTTTACCCATGAAGATGTTTACCCTTTGACTCAAATTCTGTCTTTGCTAGCGTATATTGAAAGCTGGGAAGACTTGTCAGAAGCTGTGTTCATGAGGGAGACGGAAATGCGGATTCTTTGGTTCCTCAACTCTTTGCTGTCAGCTGTGCCACCTCTGGCCACCCCAGCAAGCTGGACATCTTCCTGCAGGAAGCAGAAACTGGCCACCATGGCTCCTCATCTTCCATCGGGAAAGGGGACACCTGCAAAGGCTTGAGAGAGCTGCCTAGAATTTGCCAGGGTTTCCTGCAAGGTGCTGGACAACCCCACCACCCACCTATGCCAATCTTTACCTTCTCACCCATAAAACGGGATGAGGAGCATTTACCCACCTCATATGCTGCCTCTTTTTAAGTCATTCTTGTGTAGGAAGTACTTTAGCTTAAGAGTTTATCCAAATATGGGTTCATCCAAAACCTTATCCTTTCCCCTCACCATGCCTGTTTTGGATACTTATCCCCAAAGAATTTTATCTGGAATTTAGTGGTCCTCTGCTTTACTTATTCCCTGGGAATGCAGAGCATCCTTACCTCCTGAATCCCTCTTCTTTTTTTTCATTCCCTCATTCTCCCTTTCTGTGATCTTGGTCTCAGCACATGCCTTCTGTCAAGACTGTGGTTTCATGATAATTAGTACCAGACCTGAGGACAACCTGTCCAAAGAGGACAAATAAGATTAAACAATCACATTCTTGCCAAATTAGTCCAAGCCCATAGCAGTGGTTTCTGGCAGCCTGAAACTTTCACATGAGCTTCATATGAGGGAGAACAGGCAGTACCTGATGTGGTGTGAAGTTAAAACAGCTGATAAGAACTGAAACTCTCAATGTCCTTTGAATAAATGCAAAATGGAGAGTTTATTACTGCCAGATTGGTTTCAGGGAGCTGGAGAGCTTTTGAGCCAGTGCTAGAATCCCAAACTTTCCTAGTCTTAAATGTTTTCTGCAGCCTCATCCATGTAAATACAGCAGCTCCTTCCTTCTCTTCTTGCCTTTCTCCACTGGTGGGCTGCATCCTTTCCCACATCCCTACCTGGCAATGCAGGTACGGGGGTGAGAATGGGTGATGAAGAAAAGCAGTGCAGGGCAGAGAGTGATGGAAAGGCTTTCACTGACAATGCAACATATGAAATTTTATTTAGCTCTTGCTCCCTCTATAATTATATATAAGAAATAAATAAAAAAGATCAGGGCTTTGAATCCAATGGCACTGATCAAAGCAAGTGCTGTACTGGTTCATGGAGGTGAGTGCATAAAAGTCTTTGCCAACCCTGGGGCACTGCTTTTGTAATTAAAAGGAAAACCAAAATTGCACAACCCCACAGCTCTGAGTTATTGTAAAGATGGATTTTTAGAATTTAAAAAAAAAAAAATCGAATTTAGGAGAAAGAGTTGTTACCACAAGAAAATTTTCGTATAGATTAACTCTGTGGGCAATTTTTTAAGCTTTTGTAAGAAGGGAAATGAATCCATTCAAGATGCCCACTCAGCCCTTTCTCACAAATAAAATAAAGCATCCAATCACATTTTGACAGTAGGAAACAATATGTGTGTTGCAAGCTGGTCTGGCTGAGACCGAATTAATTTTTTAGCTATTCCCATGTGTTTCAGATGTTCTGCTAGACTTACCACAGTGGAAATACTGCAGATCACCCTTCTATGATAATCTGAGAGAATAAGCCACCACTTTACCTGGTCCTGTGTGCTCTCTCCCCATTTCCCTGACCTTGAAAGTTACTTTGCAGTTTTTATGCAAAGAATACAAAAGCCAGCAAAAATGTGGGTTGCCTTGGTAGAGGCTCTGCAGTGTGTGGGGGTGTGTGTGCTTGCACAGAGAATATCCTGAGCAGGCAGTTTTTTATGTCCTTCTGGCTCTGCTTGTGCTCTGACAGCACTGATGGCGTAAATGCAGTAAATAAGTCTGAACAAAGGTCTTGCCTAAAGTTCGTGCAGGACCATTCTACAGCAGGGACCCTTCTGCTCATCATTTTCTGCATAACCAACATGGTCAGGACTGCCCTGGAGTAGGATCTTTGGTGCAAAGGCCAGGTAGACATGAAAACCTGTGGGGAGAAAGGGAAAAACAATTCTCCATGGCAATAACAGGTGAGACAAGGAGGAAGTGTTTTAAAAGAAATGTAATGTCAGATGTCCTGTTTAGCTTTTGGAGAAAAGTCTCCCAGTATCAGTGATAATGAGGCATGGGAAGCGAGCTCTCTGAGGCTGTTCAAGTCTGGCTGATCTTGCCTTGGTATTTGAAATTCTTCCTGAAGCTGCTTCCATCTCTATTTGCTATCATTTTATGAGCTATTGCAGAATGCAGATAGCTTTTCCTGGTATTAAATTAGCCTGAACAGTGAAGCTGTCACCTGTTTCAGGCCTCATGCCATACAAATAGAATTTTTCTTTTATTAAACCTCAGAGCATCTGGGAATTTCCCAGGCTATTCCATGTGCAAATAGTTTTTGTGTCATTTGCTTATGCCTGTACTTCCCAGGTTATTCCTGGCTTGGCAGATAGTCGTGCATTAACCAACAAGCAAAAGTCCACAGAAAGTACAGCTAAGGTCCATGTCACCTATAAATGGCCATATAGCTCATACGAGCTATTAAGCTAGTAAGAGAAACAATGACAGCTCTATAGCACACGCTGGCAAAGCCACAAGCACGTAAACTCACAGGCACTCCTCGCTGAAGAGAAGCTGAGCTAGCCCAGTGCTTTCCAACTTACTTTGTGTTCAGAGCACCAGGCATTTCCCACAGTAGAAGGAGACCTTTTTTCTCACTTTCCTTAGCTTGTTTTTCCTTCTGTGAACCCCTCAGGAATGATGCACACAGCTGACCCCAGATGCTGCCATGGGAGACACCTAGTTCAGACTACATTTATGAGGTAATTGGAGATACTGGGATGCAGAATGAGAAGAAATGGACTGGCAGTTTCCATGGCAATTCCCTAGTCTATTAAAAATAATCAATATAACTATAGTAATGAGTAGCAACTTGTTAGCACAGAGCAGGGAAGCAGGGAGCGGGTTCATGCTGTCCACACTATAATAACATGGTGTTCTTGAGATACTGAAATGGAAACAGCAAAACAGAAAGTGCATTTGACCTGATTTTTAATTTTTAAAATCTTTCTGCATCCAGAAACATTCCTGACATGAGCCGGAATTGCTTGTTATCAGCATCTCTGAAAAACAAGGTCCTAAAAATCATGTGCATGAACAGAGTATCAGGATATGGGCCGTGACAAAGATACAGCCTGGTCGTACACAGAGTTGTTTACAGTCTGTTTCAGTCACTACATATCCATTTCTAATGAGATGCCAGAGCCCAGACCATTTTCCAAGAACATTTACATCAGTAAGGAAAGACCTATAAAACTAGATTAATATCTCAGGAAGTTTGTTTTATGACATTATAACCTTGACAGTTATGAAGTAAACAAAGCTGTTTTCACATCTGTAAGCAGAGATTTTCAAGAGCTAAATAGGCTGAGAATTTTTACTCTTAGTATTTGTATTATTTTTTTCTTGTTCCATAGATCTCATTAGATCCATGCTCTGTTCTACTGCTGTTAAGTGATTTTCATTACGTCTTCATGGAACAAATGCCATTTCTTCCTGCTGGATATCCAAAAGAGCTTGCTGCTTAGGTCGTCTGATTTTTACAGAATTTTACTTTCCTGCTGTCTTTAAAGGAGTCACTGCTGTGGGCAAATGCCTCCCTATGCAGCACCACAGGCAGATTTTCACCAGCTCTCTAGTATGTGTGCAGGGTGACCACACCCTCGCTGCACACTGACATATTTACCTCTTTGAAAATGACATCAAAACATGGCTTTTCAATGTCACATGCAGTAAACAAGATGTTTAAAATGCAGGGAGAGAGTACTTAACTGCTGTATTTGCTAATGCTTTTTAAAGCTTCAAACACACTTTAGCACAGAGAAGTTCCTTAGGAGGAGAGCTCCAGCACGTGGTGTCAGTCTGTGCCATCTGCTGAACTCGTTCAGCAGCAGCCTCTGCTCTGGGGTGCTAAAACACGGCAGCTTTTGTTCGGGATGTGCATCCCCATGGGCGGTTCAGAAAGGCACTGGCACAGCTGGCGCGGGGCTTTCCATACAGGCGGCAGTGCCAGGCAGGGAAGGGTTTGTGCAGCCTGCCATCAGCCACACTCACTGTCTGTCCTTGGTGCACCCCAGAGAGCGGTGGGGGCACGGGGAGAGCGGGTTGCAGGGTGTGGGGTGGAAGCACACGTGGCACCGACTGATGCCATGGCAGAGTCCCTACAGTCCATCAGGCTGCCTTGCCTCTGCTCTGCAGCCATGGCTGCGCCCTCCTGCCACCAGCCTTCTCCCCTCTGGGCTTCAGCTGAGAGCCTGCAGGGACAGCAGCTGCAGGAATGAGCCAAAAAAACCCACCAGCCTTGCCACGCGCATCTCTTTTTTGTGTGCAGCCTTTCCTTCTCTGTGTGACGAATGCGACAAGCTGTGAACCGAATAGCTGGAGTTCAAACACTCGGGTTAAGGAGCACACGAGAGATTAAAAGCAGTATCACACGGTCAGGTAAAGCTCATGACAGCAACACACCTGATGGAAAAACCTCCCCCCCCCCGTCTCAGCCTTACTCTCACGGCACTGCTTGCATGCAATGAAGCCTCTGCTCCGTGAATTTGGCAGCATTGGTGGACGCAGAGTTGACTGCTTTAGGGGCTGAATTCCCTTGCCTTCTTTCAGCCTGTGAGGCAGGAGAAGCCAAGCCAGTTGGAAGTGGCTGGAAACCAGCTCCTTTCCAGCTGGCCCATGCCCGGCAGGGGCCTCTGGTCACCCAGGCAGGGTGGGGAGACATCGCTCCTGTGCCAGGAGAGAGTCTCCTCCTCCCCTCAGCTCCCACTCTGGGAATGCAGCCCATCCAGCAGCACTGCAATACCAGGCTGGCTAAATCCACTGGAGAAACTGCACCTTGGCTCCCTATCTGCTACCCGGTGGTGTACAGCACAGGCATGTATGTACAGCATCCAAGCACTACTCCATCCATCCATCAGCAGGCAGTACTGCAAACACAGCTTGGTTAATTCCTTATTACACTTACTACACTTACCCTCCCCAGAGACTGTTAATAAACAAAAAATACTAGAATGATCCTTTAAAAATAGTTCTGCTGTAAGAGCATGTGGTTGTAATTACTGCCTTTATGGACAAGTCTATTCTTTTTCTTTCCTTCCATCTCTGTGTAATAGGAAATGTGCCAGTTTTCAAGCATTTTGCTTCATTACTATTGGAAGGAAGTTTCCAAAAATCAGTTTGTTTAACACAGGTTCCTGAGTCTGTCCTGAGAGTCACCCTCAAAAGCTGGACTGGAACAGATCTACATAAACTGAAGTTTCTAAAAGTCCTGGGCAGTTCCTTGCTTCTTTTCTTCTTTATTTACCTCTATTACACTAATGTCCTGCATGTTTTCTTTTCCTTTTTCTTCTTCTGATTCTTCTTATGCAAAGTCCAGTGTCCCTTCACCTTCTCCCCACTACCTTTTCTCTTTTGCCCACAACTTTCCCATCAGTCCTCATGCTGTCCCTACGGCTGGTCTGCTCCCCAGGTACCTCTGTCACCCCGGACAACTCCTTACCTTTCCCAGCACCTGATTTCCCTTCTGGGTGTCTGAAACCATCCTCTTTCTTTATTTCCCCTCTTCTGTCCTCCTTTCCATGGTTTCCCATGTCACCATCTTTTCCCCTTCCTAGCCTATTCCTTACTGTGTCCCTGAGCTCTCCATCCCTCTGCTCAGCTGCCCTCCAGCATTCCACTCCATGCCCTTTCGTCTTCCTGGGGCCTTTCCTTGTGGAGCTTCCCCTCTCACTCCCCATTGCCTCCATCCACCACCTTCAGCCCTCTCTTTTGCCCTGTTTGGTTGCTGCCAGAGCTGGGGTCCCCATCCAGAGTGCTTCATCACTCTCCCCCTGCATTAGCTCATGCTTTGATGGGGCTGGCACCAATGTGGCACAGGATGTGAGATCCATGAGATCTGAGTGGCTTCCAGGGGGGTGCTGCTGTGCTGGAGGGTTGGCACTCACTTTCCACCCCCACTCTGACACAGGGAATCACTGTCAGAGCCAACAGGCACAAGGCAGCACAGGCTCCAGGTCTACCAGGAGAGGTTTGTTTGCAATGGAAATAATCCTGATGGATTAAGGGAAGCTGCCTCTTCCAAAAAACACATGAGATTTCAACATTAGATGGGGAGAAGTGGCCAAAGTAACACGACCCACGAAATACGTTTGAACTTTTGGGCTTTTGGCACAATGGCAGCGGGCACGGTGTTGCATTCAGGCACCAAAGCAGTCCCTCTTGCATGGCTAAAACCACTCCTGCTACTGCTGCTAGGGGTCACCACAGAGCCCTGCCTCCTATGAGAGAATTTCAGAGTGCAATGCAAATAATTAATGAACTATCAGAACACTGAGGGCAGATATATGTTTTCATTATTCTGTCACACACTGGGATTCCAGTCAGGCATAGTATGTATTTCCAGTTCCACTCACCACCTTCATTCCCACATCACTTTTTTACAAGAAAGATAGACTAGCAGGTTGGTGTGAGGCTTGATAAGGTAGGAGAGGGGAACACTGGGCAGGCACTGGAGAAGAGAGAAAATTAAAATGCATTTTTGTAGCAGTATTTTTGGTTCAGAGATTTGGGGATTACTTTTTTTTTTATTATTATTTTTGGAAGCATGAAGACAAAAAACCTGAAAATGCAAATGTCTGCATTTAGGATATTTCTGTGTTCAAGAACTCAACCATTTTTTAGGGGAAATCTGATCTGATACAATGCAAGGCTTGCATCTACCACCTTTGGTGAAACCACACTGTCACATGGCTGTCACATGAGTAGACACTTGTGCACACACTGTCAGAGTGCTCCGCTCAGATAATGCAGTCAGTGCACCCCATGAAGTTAACTCCTAGTATTTGCAGGGCCAGAACTGATCATTAATTAATACATTTATGTCTTTCTAGAAGAGAGTAGGAAAAATTGAAAGTAAATGGAAAATATTGGAAGAGTAAATGTACATGCTTCTAAATTTCCAATATTATTTTCTTTATTGACATAATTTATTATCAAAAACTATTGGCTCAAGCTGATTTGAATTTCTGGGAAGTTCTCTGGCCTCTGACTGACCATTACTGGCAATCTCAAGTCTATGCACGTACTGACATTCCAAGTGTGCACACAGTTTTGCTGCAGTTCAAAACAGCTTCAAGAGACTGGGCAACCAGTCATGGCCAAGGCAGCAGCAAATGAATGGGCATGCCCACCCCTGGAGAGGGGCGTGCAGGGCTGCACATGGAAACAGTGAAGGGAGCAACAGGAAACGACACATCCCTGGTAGACAAAAACACAATGGAAAGAAAGAAAGCATAGCGTAAAGAAAAAATTATTTGACCAGGCATGGACAAATGAAAAAGAAAACCAGAATATAAAAGTTTGAAGAGCAGTAAAAATACACAAATACAAATACAAGCACTAACCACAGGGATGCCCAGAGCAGACATGAGACACTTGCAGGACTGAGCCTTGCATAGGTTACGAACATGCTTGTTGTGTTAGAAAGAATTGGGGCCTTTTATATGAGAGGGAGAGAGGGCTGCTCCCCTTCCCACCACAAGGTGCTTATGCAGGGATTAAACATCAGGAAATCAACCTCTGGAAGATCTATCTTCAAGAGTGCACAAGTCCTGACAGTTTTGACTGTCTACTACAAGCCTGCATGAGAGACATGACTGCAAAACAGAGATGAGGTGGGCACTTCTCCTGACTCAATAGAGCAAACACCAGCTGCCATTAGCAATATCTCATGGAAACAAGAGGAGCAACCAGTGAAGGCTGCATAGCATGTTGTGGTGCTGAAGTGTGCCGAGTCACAAGCCTTGGATGAGCATATGAGCTAAAGACAAATGTACGTTGACAGCAAAAACCGAAGAGAAAGGATCATGGGTCTTCTCGGGAGGCACAGAAACGGGGCAAAGAGCTCGCTGGTGTGGCAGACCACAAGACTAATGCTTATTTCTATTTCAGTCTAGAAGAACAGTCCAGAAAAACAGTCTCCTTGAAACAAACCCTTGAATGCTGATCTAAGTCTGACCCGTATGAACCAGTCTGGGATTTCATATGCAGAGATCTGATTTCACACTGTCACCAAAAGGGACAAGACTGGCCCTGCTGCACATGTCCAAAGCCTCCCTTGCACTGTCACCAGCAGAAGTAGAGACCCATGGCAAACTGAGTCAGGCTGAACATGAGTCATTATTTTTCCTCTGGGTCAGTTTTCAGCTGCACCTTTGCCCAGATCCTGCCTGCCAGGAGGGCAGCATTATTAACGCACAAGCATTAGCCCTAGGAATGCATGGCTGGGAGTAAAGTCCCCTTTGGCAGCAGCACAGGCTGCAGTCTGAGTCAGCAGCACCATCTGATACTGGTGGCATGGCAGGGCAATGCGAGTCCAAGGCACCCTGGGACGTGTGTGCCTGAGCTGAGCATGTGCCTGTGCGACCATGCCCATGGGTACGTCCTTTCTCACAGACATAGCAGAGTTGTCCTCACAAGCGTGGAAACTGGCACACGCGTGACTTTTGTCCTGACTTGGCAACATTTCCCCATCTTGCTGCCATTAGTGCATTTTTTTCCTCTCAGTGGTCCAGCCCTGGAGACCACCCTGAGCTCTTCCTGGGATATGTTTGGCAGCTGCCAGGTTTTGCGTGCCAGCTGGATTCTATTTTATATATCAGCAGCCGTGCCTGGAGCAGTGCCTGATCTTTTGGCTTCCTTTTGTGGTGATCTCCTCTTTCGTTCAACGCCTGCGTGCTCTCATGCCCATCAGCCTGTCATGTCCTAGGGAAGCAGCAACAGGACAGAAATTCCCCAAGGATTTTTGTTCTCCCTTTCCACAGGAATTCAGGCACAGCAAGGAGGTTCTTGGGGAGCACCTTATGAACAATTCAGCTCTTGTTGGACAATGTCCTCCGGATCAAGCACTGGGGCAGCAGGATCTTCTGGGTTTGACAGCTTTGGTTGGTCTGAGGTAGCAGCCATGCAGACAACCCAGCCCTGGCCCATAAAAACACAATGGCATCTCTTGTCATCCCTTGGAGATGACGTACGTCCTTTGGCCAGTGGCCCTGTGAAAGCTTGTGGGTTTGTGCAGATCCTGCCCTTGCTGTACAGCAATTTGGATGTGCTATCCATCACAATCTTATGCTTCTATAGACCCCCTTAGGATACAATATAGTGTTTAAGATCAAACTCATATCCCACACCACATGGTCCAAAGGACACTGCCTACAATTTCACAAGATACTGCTAGCATCAAACCATTCCCTGCAGACACAGATTATGCTAATCTTTCAGATGGGTCTGCTGGCTGCTCAACATAACTTCAAGGACCACAAGTAGTGGTGAGGAGTGGGACCCATCTGTTCTCCTGAGGCCCTCAGGAATCTGATCTGAGATAATCCATCATGCTCTACCCATTCCTTCACCCTCTCCTGCACTTTACCCTGTACATTGGGAACAATATGCTTTCTTTCCTCTAGACATTTAATTTGCTTACTTACAGTCTGGAGACACGTGAGACACCTTAATAGCTACAAGCTCATGGGGGACCACTGCCACTGAAAGTGTGGGATGAAAATTTTTCAGGGAAGAGGCAGGAGCACTGCTGCACTGCTCCATGGTCTGCTCACAGACACCACTGAGGCTGCAGGGAACTGAGGCAGGCAAACATGTCACTGAGAAATGCATCTCCCTTTGGCACATTTTACCCAAAGCAGAAAGTGTGAAACACCTTGAAGTAGACATAAATTCTGTTTCAGCTTGATTGGTGCTTTTACTGTCCGTTTTGCTCAAAATGACAGCCAGGACTAAAATATCCAAGTTAATATATCATAGCAGTAGAATTTCCTGTTGTGTCATACCATGAAGGACAAATGAAAGATCTAGTCTTGCAGAAAATATTTAGTACCTTCAGAAGACACTCAAACAGCCTTCAGTGGCTATTTATAACAGGTGCACATTGCTTTGTGCACTCTGAGGTCTGGGGTCTGCTCTAGCAGAGGGATGCACAATCTGAAGCAAGCTGTATTTGTTCATAGCTAGTAAACAGCAGCATTTATTGTAGGTCTTCCACTGCTGTTTGCTACTCACTTTTAAATATTACTCACTTTCTCTGCCAGAAAACTACACAATTACTATCAGCAATCACTACTGGCAATCAGAATTACACTTCTAAAACAATTTCCACTGAAATAGAGACCCCTCTAGGGTGAATTGCTCCAACACAACACGGATGTGCTAGGCTGCAAGCAGGGACAAAAGAAGGACTATATTGGAGTATAGGAATTCATAAGGATTGTCATGTTTCCAGTAACATGCTTCTTTTTTTTTTGTTTTCTGCATTTTCATTTGAATGTTCCCTTTGCTATCACCTTTTCCATCCTTTGGCTCCAGTTCAGTGAACTGGTTGGGCACGTATTTAACTTCAAGCAGTTAATGATGTGCTCATGTGCTTTGCCCAGCTGGGACCTTGGTTGTTAACTACCTGCTTCCTACCAGGAAGGAGGGCTTTGTATGACAGTAACCTCACCCTTGGGGCTGTGGGAGGTTACTCCAAACCTTAGACCAAAGGGACTTGTTCAAGAGCACTACAATTGCTATTTTTTCCTGGGAATGCATCATGCTGTCACAGCATCAGTCTTGGTCTATATAAACCTCATTCTTGAGATGTCCACTTTCTGTGCCCCTGCAGAAAGCAGACTTTAAATCAGAGCCTTCCTGTGGTCCTGCACTATTACCACCCTGCAGCAACAGCTCTGAAGGCAGCAGTCTCAAAGTTGAACCCTCCATGGCACTCAAAGCAAGGGTTAGGAAGAGTATTTTGCTAACACAGTAGTTTTTTCTAGCTGTGCGTGCAGCTGCACTGCGTTAGCCTAAAGGTACTTCTCTGCTTGTGTGCCTGTTAGCTTGCACCTCGTTCAGCTGACTACAATTTAAAGTGAATTGGGTCTGGCAGAGCACAGGCCTTGCTTTCCACTGCAAGCCTCTTTAAGAAAGGCTCTCCTGGGACTGCAGATTCCTGGAGGGAATGGAAGAAAAGCTGCAGAGCTGGGCACACAGCCACTTTTGCAGGGAGAAAATACTGACATAGTGCCATCTGCCCTGTAAAAGTTTTTGGCAGTATAAACATACATACCATGTCTTCAACATGTAGCACACCCCATAGAGAGAAAGCTAACATCCCTTGCTAAATCACACACCTTTTCCCTTGGATTTCACTCTACTTGCTTAGATTCTTACAGAAATGCTTAATATTATATTGTCTGGCTGACTTTACCCCCTGTCACTTTTGACAGGCTCAAGTTAGGGGGCTAACTGGAATGCGTGTTTAATGCTTTGTCCATGATTGTGCTTGGATGGAAAAGCTGTAATGACTGTTCCGTGATGCAGGGCCTATAAATAGAGCCCATGGAAAAGGATGCTCTCTAATGCATTATGTTCTAATCAATAACAACAAGCTGACTCCAATTATATTTTATTGTCTCTGAGAAAAGTATTTACATGGCATAACAGCTGTGAGTCACAGCAGTGGTTTTGTTAGGAGTCAGATTCACTTAGAAATATTTGAGGCTAATGGCTATTGTTTTCTGCACTCAGGCACTGCACCATTGACTGCTCTTGCTGCAGTTAATATTTAATCCCTTTACTGAATTTCCACCTCTTACCTGTATGTGGGCTTCACAAGAGTGCTCTCTAAGGCCATAGGAACAAAAAGGTTCATATCCTAGCTGGATGCAAACCCAAACAAGGTAATGAATTCTTTGTATAGGGAAAGCATAGGGCTCCCAAGTACATATGATCTTTTTAGTTCTTTTAACCCAAGTAAATGAGAGAGAGAGTAAGAGTAGAAGTGAAGGAAGAAAGAAAGATGACAAAGTGACTTGGCCAAAATTGCAGAGCAGATGAATGGCAGAGAGGGGAGAACAACCCAAACTCCCTAAGCCCTGCATTGTTAGGTCTGGCTGTAGACCTTGGGTTTCATTTTTTGTTTTCTCCATGATCTGAGCTGTTTTGCATTACTTTCTGTCTATGGAAGATTAGCAACTGGTACATAGAGGATTACTAGAGACACCCAGGTCTTGTGTGTCACATGGGAATTAACCCGCAATTCAGTCATATGGCAGAGATCTCATGTCCATGTGAGCTTGAGGAAAACCTTCACAAATCAATCAGCAGACTTCAGATGCTCAGGACATGAAGAAATAAAAACCAAATACCGTGTACTTAATGAGAACTGGACCTGGGAGAAGCACATATTTTCAACTTTTGGCCATTTTTCCTCTTCAGAAATGAGAAACACTGAGAAAAGATGTTTTATCTCTGTTTCCTAACAGATATAAAACCATAACTAATGCTTTAAAAAAAACCAAACCCAAAAACCTTCAATTATATGCTGCAATATGGTAAGTACAATGGTAATTATTATAATTCAATGCATCTACTTTTCATAGTGGCATTTACGTGCCTTGTTTCTCCAGAGCACTTAATGCTTTCTGACAGCCAGTGAGGATGACTTCTTGAAAGGTGGAAAGCCGGGAGGCAGAACACCTTTGGTGTTCCGGGAGAACATTCACATCTATGTGGAGGTTGCCTACAGCAACTAATAGCATGAAGTTCCTTTTGTCCCATGAAAGTGAAAATTTTAAGAAACTTGCTTGTGCTTTCTTGCCTTTTTTTTTTTTTTTTAGCTGCAAGAGAAACACGACGAGAGATAGACTGAGATTCAGTGAGAGAAATATGTAGCAGTCAAAAGCAAAATATAAGGTAGCCCCATTTATCTCTTGGACACAGTTATTCTTTGGTGAGAGGAAACACACTGCTGTCAGTGAGTTACAGACATCAGAAGCCAGATCTGGAAATACCCATTAGCCTGACCCAGTCAGGCTGGATCCCAAAATAGCTTTGCCTTTGAGAAAGGTGAGTTTGGCTTGCTCTTGTCTGTGCCTCTTGGCTGTTGAGATTATGAACTCTGTCTGCATCCTGGGAAGTTGTTAATGTCTGAAGCCTGATTTCCAGAGAAACTGTGCATTATGGGGATGTACATTTTGCCAAAGGTTGGGTTTTTTCCCCTTTTGTAATGGCTTTGTATTACTCAAGGAGTCCAAGCAAGCACCAGATACCATGTTACACTTGTGCTTGGATTGTCCAGCAGTTATTCTGACACAAAATGTGAATTCACATTACCAAATCACTGCTTGCCCAACGCTTTGGGGATGTAACATTTTACATAACATCAGGTGTACTTGACTCTCCCCCCCAGTTGGTCACATCCTCCTCCTCCTCCATTTCTGACAAAGCTATCCAGTGTCACAGGCCATACTGAGGCCCATAGAGACAGAATGACCACTGCTGTGTAAATAGCATCACCAGGGTAAATATGTAAACATGCAATGTTAGGAGGTGCTCAGACCTGATACTTCCAATACCAGACCATACTTAGTACCTCTGCTATGACCTAGGCATGCAGAAATGAGTCATCGCTGACCTTGAACTTGGTGAGCCTATGAGCTCACAGGAAAGAAGATTTATCTCACTTTGCAGTAAAAAGTTTCTTAATATTTGCACAGTCACAAGAAATGCAAGGTGTAGGATGCCTCTTGGTGTGAAAAATTGCACTAGAGCATTTGATGATTCAGTAGTTGCACTTGTTTTGATTATAACAATTCCATGCCCACAAATTATGATCAATGTGTGTTTGTTTGTGTCTGACACAATGCAGTCCAAATCTCCCCTGATGCCTCCAAAAAGTACTCAACTACATTTGTTTCTCGCATTAGAATGCATGTCTCAATATTTTGGTGTTTTTAAACAATTACCCAGCATATGATTACCCTCCTACTTTATTTCATCTACCCTATTTTAGAGAGCATCTTTTTTGGAATCCTACCTTGGCAGAATATGAAATACCCTCTGGTAATCTAAGAGAATAGTTCACTTCCTGAAACAAATTTATCCACTTAAACACTTCTTTAAAAAAACCCGGGGACTAGGAGCACGAAACAGGAAAAAGGTCTAAGCAATAGGATTCTGTGTACTGCATTTGCATTCTTGAATTATCATCTTTAAAGGGAGAGAGGGTCATATTTTACCAAAAAAGCTGGTAACAGTTTGATGAAACTGTATCATACTAATTTCCTAACAGTTTGAAGACTGCTCCTGAGCAGCTGTGCAAGTCCAGCCAGTGAAGCTCTTACAAGCAGGACTTTTACATATATGTTTCAAGTGCAGCTTTCAGCTATTTTTTTCCTGATATTGTTGTGCTCTTTGTTTGACCCTAAGGAACTGCTAGTATTTCCACTAGCCATTGGCAAAACTCCCATAGACTTCAATGCAAGTTAAATTTGTCTGCAGAAAGAGACATGTCATTCGGTCTGTGGTTTGGTCTCACATTAGCATGTGCTGCCCACTGCTATGCAAAACAAAATAAACAAGTTTCTAAAAGGAAAGTTTATTCTTTTGCATGCGTGTTTTCTAACCACGTAAGTAACAAATAAACATGGTAATTTCACTGCCTGCAAGTGAATGTCTGGAGCTTCTTGAAAATCATGTTTCAAAGGGACCACGTGAACCTGCAGGGCTCACTGAGACCCAGGTGCTAATTCCATGGCTAAGCTGTGTTGAAGTGACTCAAAGACAACTGCAAAGTGACATTTGATGTCTTACCATCTCTCAGGTCAGTGAGTGCCCCGATTCCATTTTGTTGTGTGGATGTGCCCCAGGGCATCTGTAATCCATGTTAAGAATTAACTTGGTGTTGGCATAGGGTACCACAAAAAAACCCCTTCTGCCCAGTCTGCAGCAGTGATGAAAAGAGCTGATTTATGTCAGAATACAAAAAGAAGGTGATGGAGAAAAGCATGAAATACGCTCTGTGTCATTTCATGATTCAAGGACATCTTCTTATGCACGACACATTTTTAATCCTATTTTGAGAGAACAGAATGGTATTGGAGACAATTGCAAAGCATAGTTAGAGGCAAAGAAAAATTCCCCTTAATGGATACTTGAAAAGTTTGGGATATAAAATGTTTGGGAATAAAAATTTTTGAATAAAAAGAAACAAGACTAAAAGCATATAAAATGATGCAGACAGAAGTTAATCAGGAAGACAATGAAGGCAGCTTCCAGAAAGGAAGTTTTTAACCTGCTTTTTTTTCCCAAATGAAAGAAAAGCAGGTTTTAAAAAATGTATATTTTCACCAAATGCACAGCTAACCTATTCTGCCATTAAAGCAGACTCCCATTAATGCAGAAAGGCAAGTTAAATGTATTTACAGCTTAAAGCAGTGTCCAGAGTTGTAACAGGACAAGTATGCAGGGCTCAAACCCCAGTCTTGGTGGGGATGTAGCTGTAATGGGGGATGTGAGAGGTGTAGGTTCAATTTCCTTCTCTACCATGTAATCTGAGTTTGGCCAGGGAGGAATGAAAGACAATAGCTGGGCAGATGCTGAAACTTGGTTTGGAGACTAGAATCCCACACAAATTCTCTGGAATTACACAGTTCAATGCCTTTAAAACACTGGTCTCTCTGTGCCTCTGTTCTCTAGCTACAAAGTGGGAACAGTGTCACTGCACTCCAAACAAAGCATATGAATGAGACAATCATCAATGAGAGAGACCCATCAATGTGTACAGATACATATTCCTGTGACTGAGAATCAGGGAAACATTATCTCCAGAATGAATTAACTCGTGTTTCTACTTCTAGGGGTTATTTTTATTATTTAGTTGTGTTGTTTTCCTTTGTTTTTTTCTTCTCCCTCCCACAAAGTACATGAAGCTGCTGACTGCTGCCAAAGGCAAGCTGGACTCATACTGCAGCTGCAGCCCTACTCCTGGAGGAGTTTAGTCAGATGCCAGAGTGTCAGGAGGGCAGAAGCAGTGCTTGATGGCTTTTGCCTGGAGCTCAGCAGTCTTCTCTTCTGCCTGTATTCTTTAAACTTCAGTGATTGAACCTGTTCTTTTTCTCCAACAAGGGCCTTCATTGACAAAGCACGAGACAGGGTAGCAAAAGTGACCTCAGAGTGAATGTAAGAACCAACTATTGTCAACAGTATGTGATTCTTTTACTTCCATACACCGATATAGTGCTGAAACTACAAATCCCAGTGTGCAATAGCACAGCTTTATCAAAATGGAATATTGGTTGCCTAGCAATTAAAAATATTGGCAACAAAATATCTATACTTGTGGCTACAGAGGCAAACATTATCTGATTTGGTGTTGCTGCCTACTCTAAACAGTGTTTGATATAACCAGTACAGCAAAATTCAGAAGTCAGGAGGTTCAGAGCACAAAAAACTACTAGATTCACAGCAGAGGAGACACAAAAGGGATGCAGTACTTTTTGACTGTGTCCTGCAGTATATACTGATACATAAATCACACAACAAATATCAAAAGATGCAGTTTGGCATTATGTCTGACCATGCTCGAATAATCAGGTCAGTCTTATTTGTTACTCTTCCAATCTCCCCTACAAATACTAGCTTCCTTGTTTTATTCTGATTTGCACAGGCCCCACAACCATCTGCAATTTGGCAGCTTCTACCGAGTCAGAAAATGTCAGCAGGAGAGGGGAGGGGTGATTAAACAGAAGAGACAGAAACTTTTCCAGCCTTCTGCTTGCCTGCCTTTTTAGCATTCTCTGTGTGAGCTCTGCTGGCAACACCTACAATTCCTTTCTTTCATTAGAACATCTGATTGTGCTAACAGGGGCTGCCCAGCACTTGATTAAAGATGTGTTCTTAACCAAGAACAGTGCAATTAATCGTGAGACTTGTATGGATCCAAGATCTTAATCAGGGGCAGGAGAATAAAGTATTGCAGATTTGGAACCTGATGCATGGAATCTGTTAAATCATACTGACAGTCACAGACCAGTCCAGCTTGCAATCCAATAGGCCTTATATGGTAAATTCAGCAATATTTTAATAACTATCCACTAGCTTGACAGTAAGTTCTTTTCATGACAGTGCAAGTGGGGTTCTTTTCATGCACTGTCACAGCCGGCCTTTGGGACACTCTCCTTTTTCCCAGAACTAGCACTAACACTCAGGAATTTTGCTGAAGTGTAATTGGAGGATATTTGTTAATCAAAGAAAAGAATTCTCTTTGCATCTGTTCAGGTCCTTCTTTCATGGCTCGACTCTCATAAATTTGGTGATGCTAGCTAAAAAATTGATCTTAAACACAAATGGCATGACCCAAGATAGAAAGGACTTCTAATGATCTCAGTGGATTTTGGATTTGTTACTATTCCTTCTGGGATGAAAGAAGTTCCTGTTGTCTCTCTGCTATGTCTGCAGAGTGACTAACATAACCTAGAAAGAACAGTCAGCCAAAAAAAGCATTATTATAACCATTATTTTGCACAAGAGGAACACAAGCTGAGGCCTGAAGGACCATGCACGTACCTCACTCACTCCAGCAGAAATAAGCAAGCACTAGGTCCCTATTTGAGAATCTCATCCAGTGGTTTGAGCAAGATCAGCTAAGGCAGGTCCTGGTAGATCAAGAAACTGACCACAGGTCCCCAGAGTCACAGTCCCATGATCCATCTTGATACTGTTTCTCTTCTCTGGATTAATCCAGAAAACTTACTGTAACATGCAGGGGTTGGACCAGACATATATGTACAAGGATGTACCTCAGGAGGGCATACATGCATTTTGATAAAAGACTCCCAAGATTGTAAATACAGATCTATAGAACTATTTTCCCTATTGCTACACAGTTTGAAATGTAGAATAAGCTTGACAAGTTATCAAATTACTTGAGATAATGACCAAATCTCTAAAAAATTCTTTCCTCACTAATCTATGAAAGCAAATACAGACTGTACCCAACCAGTAAGTTACTCCCTGTGAAATAAGTCTGGGCAGAACAAAAAGTACCTCCTCAGTCTTCAATGAGATCTGTGGTTGATGCAATGTAGTCCTAACATTTCATGTTGGGGAGGGAGGAGAGAGAGGCCTAAGAGTCTGAGGTCCCACATGGAGAAGCAGGATGCAAAGCTCAGGCAACAGGTCTCATCTTCTCAGCACCTGAGCCAAAGATCTTGGGTAGCCTGGTACAGACCACTGGGCACTGGTTTCTCACTTGGCTGTTCTGCCTTTGGCTGTAACAAACCAACCTGTTACAGAGACACCCAGGAGCACCTTACAAGCTGTTTCAGGCCAGACTGATGCATTATCAGGTGTGACCAACTTTGCTTGGGCAGTGGCTACAGAAAGTCTTCTGCACCACAACAAAAGCACATTAATGGCACAGTAACATCTTTGGACTGGAGCGCTGTGGTGGGTTGACATCAGTCTGAGTGTTTGGCTTGTAAGGTGGGTGCCTCTTTCCTTCTTCAAAGGGCAGTAGAAAAGAGCATGGCACATAGTTACATTACTACAGCTGTGTCTGCTCCAATCTTCTGCTTCACTTGCATCCTCCCACTTACCCCCAGGAAGTCAAGAGTTCCCTGCTAATTCTTTTTCTGCTTCATTTTCCTGCACTTCAAAACCAGATTGTTAATGCTTGCTCCACAGGACTACAGAAAATTCTAGAAGATAAACAAGTACCAGTGCAATGCTTTAACATCTCATATTTAGCATGCCCTCACACTCTAAGCTGCTTGTGGAGAGAAGAGTGGTCTTCCCAACCCCAAAGATTTATTACTTAGCTGGATCACAATCATTTATTCTACCTCCCAACAAAGCGTAGTGATCCCAAGTACTTGTGTGATAGCATTAAAGAATGTTGCAGATCAAAGCCTGTCTGAAGTGATGGAGATGGTGAATATCCCCTCCTCTAGATCCAACTCAAAAATAAAAGCTATGTGTATAATGAAAACCAAATTGTCTGTGTCTCTGCCAAAGAAATAAGAAAACCAAGAGTGGCATTTCCTTACTCCGGACTTGTGGCAGCTGGCCTTTCCTGTAATATGGAAAGTCAGTGGTGGGTAATATTATTGTCATGAAAAACAGTTTTAGTCAGCAGTGAGTGGGTGTGTACACACAGGATTTCAGAAAGAGAAGTGTGGCTGTTGGGCTTTTTACAGTGTTTAGGACAAGATACATTGTAAATTTCACCCTTCAACAACCCTAACCTTGCTGTGGGTACCAAGAAGACCCTTCTTCCTCCTACCTTTCTTGGTTAATAGCAGCAGCAAGCAGTTCTGGACCAAAGATCATAGCTAGTGACATTAGTACCCACTTACAGCACAAGAGCTTATTTCAATTCAGCTCTGACACTTGTTACTCTTTCAGGAAAGTCAGTGCAAACCTGGGAATCCAGCTACGAACACAGAGAACTTCATCTGTACAGAAGGAAGAGACCACTCCTTTTTTATATCCATCTAGGGCAATAAGTCATCAGTGTTGAAGCCTGTGCAGCAAAGCTGGTATCTGCTTCCTTGTTTTAGTAGAGGTCTCCCACATGTGGCTGGAACTTGGACTTTTTTCTGTGGGTTTTTGTTTTGGTTTTTTCTTGTGTTTTTGTTGTAGTTTCCCCTGTGGGTTCATAGCTTTTATACAGTTGGTCTTACAGGCTAATGATCACCAGTGTGACATATAAGCAGGAAATTTTGAGTTACATGAAGTGCTGTGAGATTCATTACAGTCTCTGTACTCTGATAATACATGCATGTAAAATTTGAAGTTTCTCTCTTCAGGCATTTCAATATCAAACTCTGTGGGAGGCATTGGGACTGGCAGATTAATCTGAGATTTGATTTTGGATTTTAGGGAGGTTCAAGTAGCAATTAAACTAAACCAAAAGTCTGAATTTGAAGACTCAGTTCCTCTCTGACTTTTGGTATATTCCTGTCAGACACAGTTTACATTTGACCCCTGTGTGCTGAGTGAATTAACTGAATCCAATCTTCCTGAATTGAGGGAATCTTCACTGTTAACCAAAGTCCTTTTTTCTACAGCCCCTCTTTCTCCAAATCACAGGACAATGTAGGTAGGGAAAAATATGAATATACTCACACTGGCCTGTAAAGACAGATGCAAACCTATAATGTTTGAGCAAAATAGCATGAGAAAGGATTAGGACTGCTTTAGCTGAAAGGAATGATAAATTACTTGGTTCAAGTTCCTGCCCTAAAATGTCTCAACACTTCCTTCCACTGGGATTTTGGTTGGGATCCCAAGTTCAGCATAACACCCCTGCTTGTTCCATTTTAGCTAAGACTGACTGTAACCATGTACAGGCCCCGCTCCCGTTTCCATACAGTGCAAAAACAAGAAGGAGGCATAAAAAAGATTGATCAGTGTGTACATCCATGTGATGTGTACATATCTGCGTGTATAGAGACATAAAAGGAAAGCAGGCACTCTCAATTAGTGAGCTTCGATTTTCTCAAATGTTTCTTGAATGATGATAGAGGCGATGGTTCCAGCATTACATGAGCCTGGTTCTCCTAGACATATCTAAATGTATACATCCTATGAGACAGCAGTCTACACCAAAATACATGCAGGATGGTACTAAATGGCATTCTAGGTAAAACAGAATATCTAACTCATAACTCATAGGAGGCTGTGCAAGCAGCACAATGCTACTTAAATCACCAGACCACTGTTATCTTCATTTCTGAATGTTTCAAATTACTTTTGTCATCCACTTTCCACTCACTACGGGAGAAAGAAGTTAGAGCCAAGCTTAAAGAGACAGTTCACTTCTAAAAACCTTGGTGGGCCGACTGCAGATCACTTTGGCAGGACATTTTTAAACAGTTTTAAATTTGTCTTGGCCCTTTTTACATCTAGTTCAGCTTTTGGCCAACTTCCAATAGTAAATGAGGAATTCTTCACTTTCTGTCCCAACTGCTGTGAAATTTTGCTGTAAAAAGAATTAAAATTGCAGAAATCCATCCAAGAGGTGGTTGAAAGGAATACAGACTCCTGCACAGAAAAGGAAAAAGCTTTTTCCACACTACAGTAGGAAAAAAGACCCATAAAACTATTCAGCCCCAACCTCGCTGATGCTGTTCGTGTTGCAGAAAGATGACAAAAGGCATCTTTCTCTGTTTTCTCACATCTGGTCTGTAGAAACATCATGTGTTTTGCAGGTCTGAAGGGCTGCGGAGGAGAAGCTGGAAAGTGAAAAGAAGCCTCCACACAGCTATTTTTACCAGGCCTATTTCTCTTCCCTTAGGTGGTTGAATGGTTACCTTCTGATGGAAGGACAGGAAGGAAGGAGTAAAACTACAGAGAGGAGAAACGGAAGATCTTTGTATGGAAAATACTGTTTAATCTTAAGGTGTCAAAGTCTCATCCATGTACAGGGAGACCAGCACAGCCATTTTGCAATGCCTAAGCTTGAGAATTTTTCTTATTATGTCTATTTTCACTTTTTTCTTTCTTTTTTTCCCCCCTCAGTACAAGAGGCAAAATCAGGATCAGAGATGTAAGGTAGGCTTATAATATTTTGAAGGAAAAGATGACATGCATAAACACATTTCTTTCATTAAAAGATTTGATTGCATTTACTTACATGAAATTGGGCTTTCAGAAACTGCTAGATGCCATTAAGTCCCATGCTATTTTTATGTAAAAATTTCAGTACCATTCTTTGGAAGGAGTCTGTTTACATACAATATTAGACATCGTTTTTCTGTATGCACTATGTCTCTGACTGTGGTGCTCATATACACAGCAAATAGTGTCTTGCAACAAAAAACAGCTGCACTGGACACTGTGGGACTTCCTGGAGGAAAAGTTCCTAAGATGTGTGTGTGTGTGTGTGTGTGTGTGTGTGTGTGTGTATATACATAAAGATGTAAGTGTGTATGAGCCAGTTTGTGAACAGGCTTGTTCAACTTACATCTCACCATCTTACCTCCTTTGGTAGCCAGCTGCTTCTCTAAGTAGATATTTTGGCTTCAGAAGAACTCCAATGAGACTTCTTACCAGCAACAGAATTTGGAAAAAAAAATCCCAAACTCCCAGAACAATCAGAGTATCTTTGTGGAAACTAGAAAGATCCTGCAAACAAACAAACAAGCAGGCCATATGTACACACATATCTGGCTGTGGTGTTCTTCCAACAACATCTTAAGCAGCTCTGCATCATATATGGTACCAGAACAGCTAATCTGCTGCAGGTATCTCGTGATACAGAAGTAAAATTCAGTATGATTTTCTGTGTCACCATGCCAGCTGGCAGTGTCATGTTTGCAGAGATCACATATGACTGCAATTTTCTTTAATGACAGTCCTTTCCTACTGTGAATATGATTTAGAAATTATTCTAGCTGCAGTAAACTCATTTAGGGAAATTTCATGGGCACTGGCAAAAGATTATGCAGGCACATCTGCCGCAGGCAGTGGCCTCCCTCCGGGTGGAGGGGCAATCAAAATCAGACTCCTCAGTATTACAATCCCTGTGACACATTATCAGGTTAGTAGAAGTCTATGCATCCACTGAGACTGAATAGTAAAGAACCTCTGGCTTTAATGAGTTGACTATTCAAGGGATTTAATTCACCCAGAAATATCAGCCAGCATCTCTTGCTTACTTATATTACATACCTTAGACATACCTGTGCAGGGCCTGCTCTCTTCCCAACATCCATTTTGAGATTGCATCTACTCCATAGTAAAGGGAAAAATTATCTCATGTGATAGAGCAGTACATTTTGGGCTCACACATTAGATAATCTGATTTTAAAATATAACATGTATGGACTCCCCTACAGTGTCATTTTTCAGTGAATCTTGGCCATACACGCACACAAACATGCACCACTAGGAGGAATCAAACTCCAGACCCTTTAACAGAAACATTGCTGACAGCAGGTACTAGAGAAAAGGCATTAACAACATGTTCACTTTGATCATGTTGACGGTTCAGTCTCTCTCATCCCATGGAAATTCTGGTACAGTTCTTTGCAAAGTAACATAGTTAGCAAGGCACCCTTAGGTATGAGCTGCCACAGCCACACAGCAACTGGATCAACTGGACACATCAGAAACACACCTCTGCTGGTGCAAGAACTTTGCCAACAGAAAAGGTCCGAGGGACAGGGGTAGAACCAAACTGCAACAGCAGACGAATTGTCATTTCAAAAAACAAAACCACAAGTTTTGTGTAATATGTGCCATTAACAATGGATGAAGAAAGTACATTTTCAGTAATGCAAAACAATAGGTCTAGATCTAATATATTTGTGAATGGCAATAGTAATACCAGCACTTTTTAGAACAGCCTGTCCAAAAAATATTTTGGCTGCAGTACAGATAGAAGGTCCTATGGTATGGCATATACACACAGACCAACAGCAATAAACCACATAAAAGTACACACTGCGAATCAAAGAGGGGTGGAAAGGCCAGAAGCAACAAGGGGCTTTGATTTAGTGCATTTAGAGCACCTCCCAGTTTAAAGAGCATGTACACAACTAAAAACACCGTTACAAATTAGTCCAGTAGAGAATATCAGCAGTATAATGGCTAGAGTTGTATATTACAGATCTTAAAGCCAATGAAATTCTTTGCACAGCAGCACTGTGAGAATTGCATAAGTTCTTGGGCCCGCCTTCTGGATTGCTGTAGATCTTTGCTAAAATGCTGTTGAAGACATTTGGATACAAAGTCCCTATTTTAAAAAAAACAATTTTTTAAATAGACATCTGGAGAAAAAAAATGGTGTTCTGAACGCTCTGGAGAATCCTATTACACTGATTGCCAATCCTTTCCTATATTTAGCAGCCAACTCCCTTACAGTGTGTGTAATAGTGAAAGACAATTGTGTTGTTGCTGGAGAACAAACAAAGTTCATTCCTTCAGCAACATTTTAAAGATACCTAAGTCTGTCACTTACACTGTAAAGACAAAAGACCTAATGGAGGTGTACTCTGAGTTTGAGGAATGATATGCAGAGGTTTTAAAGGGAATTTTTTTTGTCTACTCCTGCCTCCAGCAGAGGGGCTGAGTCAGGCCAGTTTTCTAGCCTCCAGGTGGCCTGCTCTGTTGCATATGCAGGTAAGATCTAAGTGATTCTTCTCTACGTGTGTCTACCCTGCCACACTCCTCCATAAAAGGGTGTGGTAAGGTTATGGCTCCATCTCCCAGCATGAGGGAGAATGATGCTTTCTGTCAACTAAGTACCAGCCAGCTGATTCCTAGTGGCATCCCCATTTCAATGGGCAGCTGGCTCTGTCTCTCCAGGGAGTTACTAAGACCCATAAACATGCAATAAAGAGAGACTAATTCAGAGTGGAAGTAAGAAGAACATCTATCTGCATTAAGACTTCAGACAGAGTATGGAGGAGTAAAATTTTTAAAACCTATTTTAGAAACAGCTTTACAAAACTCACTGCTTCCATATGTGACATTAGGATAAATAGGAAGGTCAAGTTATGCTTAGATCATTTGTGTTTCTTGCACAAGTGTGTGTATATGTGTAGATTTCCTTGTCAGAAACAACACACGAGAACCCGAAAGCCCAACAGAGATTTTCCCTGTACAGCAAAAAAGTGAATAAAGCCATTATTATGGTTCAATAACCACAGTTATGGGAACTAGAAAAATCACCACAGTCCACTGGCCCTGTTACAAGTGCAGTTGAAGAGAATACTTAAACAGTGACAGTGGCAATTTTCTAAAGTTAGTATTTCCAACTAGCTGCCCACAGACCAAAATCACCAGTTTTGATGCTTTTTGATACCTTTTTTTTGATACTGACATCAGAACCAATGTCTGTAATTAGACGGACACAGAAAATCTTGACAAAATGGACTCATCCTTGACCTATTAGTTTATTTCAAAAACCTTCTGTTCATTTAACTTACATACATCAGGGAATGTTGTTGGTATTTGATCCTTTCTCTGTGATTCAACAACGCGGTCTATGTCAAAGGCAACCAAAGAAAATGAAGGGAACTAAAGAAACACCTTCACTGACTAATCAAGGGAAATGCTTTCATAGTTACATACTTCAAACAAAAGTGCACCACAATTTTTCAGAACAAAACTGGAACAAAACTGCTTAACTTCACCATAAAGGTAATTTAAAGAAGTGTTTTTGCAGTCAACAGTGACTGAAGTTAAGAACCACATTTTTTTACAATTCTCTCATATTACCCTTCCCTCAGCATTAGGCATTCAAAGTTGGTCAGCTACTTAGGCTTTTAAAAGGTCAATTTGCAAGGTATTTTGGTTTGCTAATTTCCACAGTTAGATAGAATATTAAGCCATGTTCCAAATTTACCATGAATCATGTCTAATTTTTCTAGTTCTGAGGAAGCAAATGGAGTGCAATCTCTAAATTAGGGCAAACAGTCAAATTTATAGAACTCTTGATTTTTCACTTGAGCACACAGGTCTTTTTCTCTATCTGAATTGTATAAATTGTCTTCAAGATGTTCTGTCCTTTTATTTTTTCCAGCAATAATTTTGCAATAGTATCAGAGTAAGTTTTCATGAATTGTTGATTTGCTTGAAGTCTTCATGTATTGTGGGATAGACCTAGAAAGGACCAGAAGTCTAGATAGAGAAAATTACTCTGAGTGTGTTTTTTGCGAAGCAGACAGCCATAATTGCATGATAAATTGGGATTTATGGCTCTAATGCCTGCTCACTCCAATATTGGCAAGCCTGAACTGTTAACCAATACTACCATACAGGCTATTGCTCAGAACACACAGCCTCCTGTTTTCTCTCTCTTCAAAATCAAAGTTGTGCAGAGGAAAGAAGAATAAGGTCCTAAAAGGAAGGAAAAAGGTGTGAATTCTCAACATGACTGGAGTAGAACAACAGATCACTACCAAATTAAGCACATTAAATTTTCCCTATATTGCCACATATACAATTCACTAGGACAAAAGCCTACACTCTCTCTGAAATCCTTTTTACATTCACATAAGAAGATGTGCACATTAATGGATCCTGGGATGATTTTTGAAATTCCTTTTAACACACTATGTTTCTCCAGAAGAAGAAGAAGAAGAAGAAAAGTTGCCAGACAAGATCAGGCTGATGTTGAAGAAGTGCCTCATTACTCCTTTTGACCTAGACATGCTGTTTAAAGGTAACATTTATCATCATTACTGCACTGTGCATCCAGCAACAGCCTAACAAAAGGTGCAAAAATTCCAGGATGAAGGACACTGTCTTTCTGAAAGTTTAGAGCCTGGATAGCATCCATACTTTCACATTGTGGGAAGGAACAAGCCAGGCTCTGTGCATGTCATTCAGATGGTAAATAATACCAAGTCAAGTGGCGTTGCAACGCCATGTGTCAGGATTTTGGGCACCATTGTGATCATACCTCGATGCAGTATTTCCGTACTAGATGCAGCTTGTTGCCAGAGTGCAAGTAAACTTCATAACTGACTGCCACGAGTCAGTCCAGGAGCAGGGAATTAGCAAGTGGCTCAGGCACTCTAGTCTAGGAGAAGAGTAAAAAAGGAGCGTGGCTGCAGCACTGGGAACAATGGCGCTTGTTCTCCTGCCTTGAGTGAAAGTAAACAAGTCCACTGTTATCTGACTTTGCCAAACCTCAAAGTATAATGCTAGAAGGAAAAATAAGTTTTACAGAATTGAGCATATACAACCCTTTTCTTCCCTTCATAAATTGTATGTTACAGTAGTTGAATCTACCCAAGTGTTTACAGTATGCTATATATATAATGGCACATTTAAGCTTTGTAAAGGGTTTGGAACATTTCAGAAATGTCTCTGGTGCTGAAAAAGGCTAATGTATTACAAATCATATAATATTTTAATTCAGAAAAAATATGTTTGGGAATTTTGACCTAGCATAAGGGTTAGGAAACTGAACAAGGGTGCCATGAAGCATGACTGACAAATCAGTCAAGCTAGTCTGCTTCAGATACGTATTGTGCAAGGCATTATCACTGCGATCAGTCACAAAAAATGCATATTTAGTTTTTTTACATTAAATACTACACCTGTGAACCTATGTAAAAGATATACAAAATATAAATGTCATCAGGACTGTATATTTCAAACTTTTTAAAATAAACACAAAGTATATATATATATGTAGGCATATAGGTTGTAATTTCAATGTCAACACTAGCACAGTTTGCCTCTTCTAAATACAGGCCTGTATACTTCCTAGTCCAACACATGCACCTACAAACACATGATCATGCATACAGCTTTACGTTCTGCTGTTTGCAGAAGAGTCAGAATATACAGCACTATACATTGTTTCAACTCAAAATTGATTGGCAAATTAAGAAAGATACCATTCAAAAGAAATTCCTTGTGAACTATTTAAAAAAAAAAAAAAAAAGACCCAGAGAAAACTGGGGATATAGCTATTTCGTCTCAATAAAAACACTGAAGACCATGGTGATGATGACCTAAGATTCAGAAGGCTTTGTCCGCCATGTGGTGGGGGTCACTCTTGGACAAAACACAACGGTGTGGAACTGGTTGCTATGACACATACCAAACACAGTCATAGGGAGGCATAGAGCTTTCACACCACCATCCAACCCAGCTCTGGGTTCAGACTACTGAGGTCTCTGACCGAAAGGAGACAGAGTTGTACACCGCTCTTCTCACAGCGGGCGGTGCTGATGGGGATCTGGATGCCCATCTGGAAGGTAGGCGTCGATTTGCTGGCCGAGCGGGACGGGAGAAGCCCTTCTCACTTGAACACTTAGCTGGCACACATATCTAGAACACAAAGGCAATTCCTTGCTTTAACAAGTTACAGCTTTTGTGGAATGCAGCAGGAATGCAGGAAGACATTTGCGGTGACCTCAGAACAGGTGGTTGGAAGCTATTAAAAGGAGTGCAGCAATGCACAGAATGCAAAAGAACAGCTATTTCTATGTACAGGGATTCTCACATCAGTTGTGGTTTAAAATACATGAAGACAAGTGTCAGACACAAGGAAAGGTATAAAATGATAGTGCAAGACAAAACTGACATTTGCCTCTTATCTCTTATTTTCTGGAAGTTTTTTTGTCAATGAATGCTGTAAACTATTCCAAGTGTAGAACTCAGAATACCATCTGATAATACTGGAGTATGATCTACATACTTTTCAGGTATTTTTTGATAGATCCTATTTCAGGAAACTCTGTTTCCATTAGTTCAGAGTGAAGCTGTTTATCTTGGTAACTAATTCAGAATGGTTATGTGTTAATACAGTGTCATGTCTACCAGCAGAGCCATAGATGCAGAGGAAACCCAACTGATTTTGATCATAGCTACATTGATGTAAATTGGAAATAAAGAAAATATACCCAGCGCCTCATGCCACATGTAGTTCTTTACATCTCTGTGACATTAATTCTGCTGGACTTAAATGGTAACTCCTGATCAGGCAGTATTCTACACTTAGTTTCTACAGATAGAAATGACAGTATAAAATGTGAGCCTGTGGAAAAAGTCATTATTCCTTTCCTCTATATTCATTGATGAAAATTTGTTTGCCTGTCAAAAGTTTATTGGATGAAAAAGAAATCAGAAGCTTCATGGCTTTTTTCTTTCTGTGCTGAAGTAAAGATGTGCCTGTTAAGCAAGACATTGCATCACTGCAAGGCTGTCAGAAAGACGTACAGAAGAAAATCTGCATGGTCAGATTCTCAGCTGCTTCAATCCATATAGCTCCACTGAAGTCTGTGAATTTGTGACAGTTTAAGGCATACCAGCTGACAGCCTGAACCCATTTAAGTTTCTCAGCTCAAAACACACCTGCCTTATCTTTTTTGAGATTGCAAGAGGCATATCTCTTTGTGCTCTTTCTGGACTTTTACAGAACCTGCAACTTACAGTGTGTTTTCCAAACCATCTGTTTGCCTTTTCATTAAGAAAGAATGTTGGCAAAGGCGGTATTTCTAAACTTCTGAAAATAAACTTCAGCCAAATATAAATTAATTAGTCATGCCATGCTCTTCTGTTTCTGTGAGCCTATGCTTGAATATATAGGAGAAGCTGGAACTGAGACACGAGTAAGAGAAGGTTATTTCATTAATGGAAAGTTTATGGAGTCACAATACCCCTTGTCATAGGCAGTTCCAAGGAAATCCTGAACCAAAGAGTACCCTGGATACTGAAGAATGTTATCTAAGACCTCTAGGGTTTGGGGCATGGCCAAGTTTGCTTAAGCCCTATGGGAAGTCTTATGACATAACACATCAGCTAAGGGAGGGAGAGAGGGTGTTCAAACCTGATTGAAGTTCTCACTAGTTCAATCATAGCATAACTGCACTGCAGTAAAAAACTAGCTTTACAGAACAGCAGCAGGGATCAGAATCTGGCACACGCCTTCACTGCTCATTCTTACTTACATGCTCCTGCCTTCCCACAACTCTATAATCTGCAGAGGAAATGCTTCTGATTCATCCAGATCCTCACCTAAAGTATCTATTTTTACATAATTATTTACAATATAATGTTAGTCTGCCCCATTTTAGAATTTGAGCCTTGTTATGAAACAGAATTGTTTTGTTTTTGCCATTCTTATGAACCTTACCTCTGGTAACTTCTGTCTCTCTTTTCCTTGCTTGAGCTGCTGCCCAATATGCCTGGCTGAATTCCTTGGAAAGTCTCGCTTTTCTTGCTCAATCTGGAGCATTTCGAAATACTGACTCAGTGTCTCGCAACCCCCATTGGTGAATTCAGAATTTGCCTGTGTCCACTTATCTTTGCAGCACTTTGCATTACACGGAGAAGTCTCTGTTGATTTTTCATAGGTTTTCAAAAGCTTTTCAACAACACCATAGTTCGACCTTGAGTCAGCTGAACGTGGGCGACCGGATAAATTACTTGGTCTCCAGTCATGCTCCTGAAGCATATGCCTATAACCAGTGGCATTTGGAAGTCCATTCGTGTGTTTTTGCTGCCCTGCTGTCCTGACAGGTTTGCTGGGGTTGCTAGTTTCTCGCTCCTTTGCTGGAGAGAGTTTGGGATTTGAAACACAAGACGTATTTACAGTTTCTGCCCTGCTAGTAGGGGAGTCACACAGTGGACCACAGGGTTTGTGATCTTCTGATGCTGTTTGAGGCACCTGATTTTGCTGCAGAGCATTGTTACGTTTATCTGTGTGAAATACAGTCCGATTAAACTCATCAATCTTTGCTGCTAGCATTTCATTTCTTTGGGTCTTTCCCAAAGTATACCTGGTGTCTTCCAAAAGATCATTGTGCAAGGTAGCAGGGGCATAAAAGTCATTGCTGTAAAAAGGGCTGCTGTGAGACTTGGTATTTTGTTTCTGGTGTATCTTGTTGCTTTGGGCCATATTTCCATCTGAACAACTCTTTTGGGCTGACAGTGGGGAAGGCTCATTTTTATTGTCTTTTCCAAGCTTGCCCATATCATATGCCCATGTGTTGTGGCAGAAACTTGTTGGAACATTGCACTCATTTTTGGTTACAGGTATTGCAGCAGTTACCATCACAGGGACTTTCACAGCCTGCCCTTCATTTGCACAGGCTGTTGCAGATTTTTTCTTGTTTACAGGTGAAGGATTCCTCAGTTTCCCTCCATTCCAACAATCCTGAGCCTTAAAATTGCTTTTGATGCCTGGATCTCTTATTGGTGCTTCTGAAAGCTGTACAACTGCAGAAAGTGAGTTTGTTAAGTGCCGAGAAGTGCTCCGTGGAGGAACTGGTGGAGCTTCTTTCTTTTGCCAAGGTCTGAAATCTGTTCCTATGTCACCAGTAAGACCACCATAAGAAATGTCTTTCAAAGCCTTGGTGGAGCTCACCAGATTCTTCCTATTATTATGTTCCTCTGTTTCAAAAGCAACTGAAGTCTGTGATTCATTGCTGGACACATGGTTCATCTCAGGCAGAATAACTGCGTTTTGGGTTTCCTCAAATTCCCCCAGGAAAGGAAGTGACTTCATTCTGGAAGTAACAGAAAGAGGTGTTTTAGGGATGAGCAATAAGAAACCTTCCAGGGGACCTCAGCATGGATGAATTCTCCCCAGGAGCAGGTGTTTTAACACTGGCTACTTAAAAAGGTTTGGGAGCAGTTTTACTGCAGCTGATACACCCAGCATAATCGAAACACACATGAAAAATTTGAGGAAAGGTCAACAAAAGGAATTTGCATTCTTTTCCTTTGCCACTAAAACTCTTCTGAGTTTTTTAGATGACTGTTTTCTTATCTATGCTACAGTAAGGACAGTAGATCTTGTGTTCTAATGACTCCTGAGTCTGCCTGACTATGAACTGAATGAAGAAAGCTGTAGGACACAGTGTATCCCTTGTGTAGGTTTCATAACCTTACACATGAGATCTGTCTTTTGAGATCTGTTAAAAAAGCACCTTTAGAAGTTATGCATCAGCTATGAATCCATTTGCTTTAGAGATACAAACAGTAGCCCAGCTAAAGTAATAAATTAATGACAGACATTCAACTGATCGCATGGTGGAGTGTGAGAAATCCCTCTGATCTTTGGGAGCATCTGAGAAGGTTCAGTTTTACCTGAGAATTTCTGCACAACTCAAGAGGCAGTCTGGTTTTTGCTAGAGAAGACCCTGAACATTGAATTCTTAACACGATGGAATGTTCACTGGCCATACTTTTTAGTCTCTGACTTGCCATCTTTCCATTAGTACAAATGTATGGTGGTTCTTCCCTCTCTTGCCTTCTTTGTACTCTTGGATCATCAGTTCCTGACACATCCCCCATGCTTAAGGCTAGATTTGGGCTTTAAGTAAGAAACTTCCCTGCCTGACAAACCCATACAGTGTTGTATAAAACTACATGGAAATGGGGCCAGAGCAGACAGAAATATCTGTTCACTTTCCCAGTCCTCTGTACAGCCATTAGAAACAAATACAATTTCATCTCATATAAATACTAATCTGAATTTGTAGGTTCTGTAGACAAAATCCATTTTACTAGTAAAACGTGCCTTCATATCATATTTCAGCATATTTCATTTGAATGTTTTATGCTGAGCACTGAAACCCTAAGAGGGTAGAAACTGCCCAACTATCAATAAATCCAACACCAAACCTGCCTTCAAAGTGAAAAGCAAAAGGAGCATTACTCATTTTCTTCCTCTAATATAAAAAGTCCAAATATGTTTTTACCTTCTGTGATTGGACTTCTTTCGAATTTCCTCTTGATAGCTGCATAATTCTTCACTGACTCTGGCAAGTTCTTTAAGAGCCTTTATAAATATAAAAAACAGTCCTTTAATATTAAAATATTAATTTTAAGTGGCATCTCCAGAATTAATTTGAGACTTGTGGTCATTTGCATTTAAGATTCACAGCAGAGGGAAATAGTTTGAGGAAGTATAAAAAAATGCCCCCACCTTGTGAACAGAGGTAAAGAGCATACTGTTAACACATTTAAACAGTGACAAGACACTCTTTGATAGCAAACCTAGGAGGAAGTAGGGACAGTGACTTGTGCAAAGCTAAAATCAGAGAGATCAGTTCTTTAGCTTAACCTGGCAGGCCAAAGTCCTCAGTGTTTTCCTCCCCCTTGTAACTGAAACATGCTCACACTTTACTTACTATATTGAGATCACCAATATAATTCTTGGTATTTTTCTCGGAAGTTTTAATGCTGAGGCTGTCTTCAGATTCCTCGTGGTTCTCAAAGGCCAGATTGTCCATTAACAGGGTATTGTTTCTGCTCTTGTCTCTGGGTTCTTTCCATTCGTGTCCTGTTATACCGAGCAAACTCCCTTTCTCCCTTCTGTCGTTTGCCACATTGTGTTGATGGTTCAGCTCCACTGTGTCACTCTCTTGAAAAGTAGGGGAATGCATGGACAGCTGCAGCATCTTGCTCTGAATGGCCTTGCTATCATGGACGGTCATATTGCTCTCCCTTCTAAGTTTTACCTCCTGGTAAAGCTGAAAAGACAACAGAAATTCTATTAAATCATGGTATTGTAACAAACTTTATGGCAAAGCCCCCATATTTATCTTCTGTTTGAATGATGCTTCACTCAGTAGCACTGATTAGAAAGATTCTATACACGTGTTAGTAGAAAAGTGCTGAGTCACCCAGTGTGATAATTCACATGCCATGATTGCCACAGGATAAGGAAAGGGCTGTTACTATTCTCAGACTCTCTGCCACAGTTTTAATGTATGACTTCCACCCATGGTTGGGACTGGAAGAGATCTCACGAGATAACTGGCCCCGCCTTGAGCTGAAAGCTGCATGGTTGTTCTCCAGGTAATATCAGCACACTGTGGTGGACGCAACCGTGATGTGATGGATAGGGAATGTGAGGGAGAGAGAGTGTTCTGGCTGTGTTACAGCCTATTAAAGTGTATGATTTGAAGGAGGATAAGTGAATTCTCATCAAATACAGTGTCATCTGCACTAGAGCAGGCTCTTCCAGTTCTCAGACAAGTGGAATTCTTCCCTGTGACTGGAGTGATAAATTAGTACTGCAGAATGGTATTATTTGGCAATGTGCTGTGACCCTCTTCTTTCATGCTATCTGCTGAGGCCCAGCGGCTTCATTAGTAAATGAGGAGGTGTTAATTCTGGTCACCCAGAACATTCAAACTAGGAACCGTGGTAAATTATAAATTAGAAACAACAGCAACATCATAAAAATCTCTTCTGCTTACAGCACAATTTCCAGTGCCAAGAATCCCACTGCTTTTTATAAACATTCATTCTTAACTTGCTCTCACGAAGAAAGCACACAGGCACCTCTGAACAGCCATCTGCCTGCCCTCTCACAGTGCACAAGGCCATCACAACAGCTTTTGGAAGGACAGTGGAAAAGAATAACAACACGAAGGACATATGGCCATTTCATGTGTAGTGCTGTGGATTAGAAGTATTCTCACGTTCAGAGATTTAACACTTGACCTCATCCTGGGTTGTCAGATTTCACTCACAAAGCCCAGCTGCTCATGGAAACTGAGGGCTGAACTTTGCCATTTCCAAGAAGTAAGAGCCTCATATGGATTCAGCTTAGCAGTAAGAAGGAAGGATACCACCCCATAACTATAATATCAGCTCCTAAACCCCACAAGTCTTCCTGAAGGAATTAAGTTAGGTTTGGTGGGCTAGAGAAAGCTACCAAATTAAAATACAAGCTGGTAAGGGAGTACAAGTATTATTGAGGAAGTCCTTCTACAGATAATGGCATTTAAAAGGAATCTATCTCTCCTTTTCTCCAGCCATGTGGCTTTTGGAGAAGAGTATCAGGCATCTGAAATCAGCAGCAGCTATAGACATAGCTTAAGAGGGGACCTTAGGATTCCAATAATCTTGGGGTATCATCTACAGTTTTGTTTGGCCTGCAGTAACCAGCAAATTGGTTCATTCACTTCCCCTCAGCTCTATTCCGTTCTTTATCTCTTTTTCTGTCTCTGTCATGCTTTCCTAATCTCTGTGCTAATAAAGAATATGATCAAAACAGTCCTTGCTGACATTGTCAGCTTTACTAATAGCCAGAATACCTTTTCATTAGCATCATTCCAAACCAGTTCTTATACCTAAGATAATGAAATTCAACTACATACACAGATCACATTACTAATTTTTGAAGCATTCTCAGTCTGGCAGTGAAATTAGGGAAGACTGCACAGAAAAGTCCTAACACAAAAGACAAAATGTGACAAAGACCATCACACCAAAGTCTGCAAGAACTGTGAGTAAAATATAAGAGAGCTGACATTATGGAGTTCTGCTGCAGTCTGGTTTAATGGGCAGTGTATGGCTGCAATTCTTTTGGCTCTGACCATTTTCCTTCTCATATTTTCATGTCAGCAATCTCTGCCATACATTCCTGTGTTGCTCAGCCACAGGACAGTGCTGGCAGAGAGCAAGTGAAACCACCCCATGTGTATATTAGATGAAAAATGTGGAAAGCTCACTAATGAAAAAACTTGCCTCTGTGTGCTGCCAAGCAGACTCAGTTAATGCATTAGTGAGTGTCAGAGGGTTTGGCTGCGGGGACAATTTGAGGATAAAAGAATAATAACTAATTGCTGTGACTATTTCTGGAAGGAGATGCATTGCAAATGGCAGGGACGGTTTGCTAGTATGTGTAAACACAAGTGGTTTCAGAACTTTCATGCTATTTACTGTACCTGTTTTCTGTCCCAAAAGTCATCCATAAAAGGACCAGGTTCTAGCCCGAATAATTTTGTATCATGCAGTATTTCATATATATATTATTTTTAATATTACCATTTGCCCCAGCGGACCTGTGCCATCTAAATCCTTTTTGCTAGACAATTATGATACCTAAATATTTTTTAGTAAATATGCATTTTTCAAATCCCCATATCATTCAGTATGTACTTGAAAAAAGCATGTATAATATAGGCAGCATGGCTCCTGCCCAGCTGAACTGGCAGCAGCATGTACACCGATAATCTCATAGCACACAAAGCCACATTTCACCTCCTACTTTGTATTCATGATTATTAAATGAGCAATTGCAAATACTGCTTAATCCCAGGATTTTCATCCTACCATCAGCTATTAGAAACTTCCAATGACACATAAGAAATAGGATAAAATACAGAAAAAAAAAAAAAATTTGAAGTGACTCCATGTCACTTCACACCAAGTGAAAATGGCAGTGTTCAGACTCTTGTTTAAAAGTACCTCTTCTATTTTCTTCTGCATGACCTTCCATTGACATTCCCATTCTTTCCTTTCATTGTCAAATCTCTCCAGCAATTCCATTTTTTCTTTATTCCAGTTCCTCTCGGTATTCTCCAGTTGTTCACGCAGGTCCATGGCTCCAGTCTGTGCAACAGCCAAGATAGCTCTGCTTTTTTTCTTTCTTCCCTGAATGTTTCCTGAAAGTTTATGAGAGTAAGTCTTATGTTCTATTCTAGCTTTCAGGGAACAAAGACAACCAAGCCAATGCCCAAAATTAATAACTCAAATGTGCTTGCAGGAGACAGAATTACACGATTGTTTGATATTTATTTGGAGTGTGACTGAAATACGGATGAACTAAGCATTATAGGAAATAAACCCAAAGGCAGAGATGCCCAGTCTGGAAAGGGGAGGTGTACATTCAGCATCACAGAATTCAGAAACATCTGCCACAGCAGGATCTGTACCATGATCACTTTGCATCTTTGCCATTACTCTTCACTGTAAATGTGCTTTCAATGAATTTGAGTCCATATAATATTGAATGGCACTTCAGGACTGTGGGATCCTGCAATATCTGCCCTTGAGGGTGAAAGCTATTTTTGTGTTTGTTCAGAAGACAACTGCCAATGTAAAGGTATCATGTTTGCTCATGCACTCCTTGCACGCATGCAAGGAGCATGACAGAGACTGTTACATTCTTTTGGCAATTGAAGACTGTAAACTTGATATATGCAGGGAATTCTCATGGCTGCATGAATGCTTTGGAATTCATGAAGGAAGACAGGACAGGAAAGCTAATAACAGGTACAAACACATATACAGTGGAAATCATATATATATATATAGGACAGTGGGTCGCTAAAAAGGGTTCAAGAATTTTGGATTTAGAAATCTAAATATATAAATGTTAGTTTCAGGACCATCATAGGGAAAACTAGAAAATATTCTCCAATAGCACTAACTCCAGTCTTGTTCAAAACCTTTCTCAGAATATTTGACTAATTTGTGCTTCAGTTTCTTCCCTTCAGAAGTCTTTAGCATCTTAGTGTCTGTAAATGGAAAATCCATTAATTGAACCACTAAATAGGCATGTTTTAAGGGAAATATTTTAGATCTGTTTATCTGACTTTGGAGCAAAGCAGTTATAGGTTTTATGGGCCTGGTGTTCCTCTTGCTCTCTTAGGCTTTACACTAGAAACCCCACTACCATCAGAGCATTTACTATGCCAGCAAGGCTGAGATAACACTCATTCATTCAGTTATGGTGGCCCCTGTGATATAATGCCTGGTACAAGGTGTTGATACTTGAGTTTGTTAATTTCAGCTCTCAAAGCCAGTTGTTGGGTTACCTAGGTGGACATGGAATCTAGTTCTAGTAATAAAATGCCTCTGCACTGCTTTCTTCTCCTGGCAGAAACCAAATAGGTAGGCAAACAAATTATCAGAGAGTTAACTAGGGGTAAGCCCAGTTTACCTTCCTGAAATTTGTTCATTTTCCTGACTGATGATCAGTGATTGTCAGCTCACAGGAACTGCTGATTTTACTGCCCACATTTTCTATGATATAATAAAAATTCACTCCTAAACAAAGTTCTTCCCCATCTTGTACATTACTGGCAAGTCTTGTTGATTCAGCTGTGGCTACCATGAAATCACCATTCACCGGTGTCTGCGTTATTTCAGCTGACTGGGAAGATGATGCCAGACTTGGAGTCAGCTTCTTTCATGTACAAGTAAGCAGAAAAGCTCAGATGAAACCTAACAGGTTACTCAGGACTTTGGGTCATAGGAAGTCCTCCCACAGGATCTCCCAAGCCATCATGGGCCCAGCCCTAACTCAGGGCTTGCAGAACAGTTTACCCAAGCACCTGCCTTGGAGCTCTGAAATGACAATCTGTCCTTCAACTACCAACAAACAGATTTCAAACCCTTCTTCTTTCCCTTGCCTAAAAACATATAGAGCAACTTCATAAAACCATAAAATTCCTTGAAACAAGGAGCTGCTGAAAGACAGCACAGAATTCTCATCAAAAAAGAAGTGAAGTACTGGTTTGCTCACAGCCTCTCGGGGAATGCAGCCAGGCTACAGAGACTCCACCTCTCCAGGCCAGCGTTTTGGCTTTGTGCCAGACTCCAGTAAGCATTGACCAAAAACCACTTGCAAAAAAAATTCTATTACACTTAAGATATATTGCAATCTAAATATCTATTACTAATGAACTTTAAGAATATTGCAGTACTTTCTCACTTTGCTAATTCAAAGGTTGCAATTTTTAGCACCGTCGTTTGATTTTGTTTTTGGCTACATTTATGTCTTTATAACCTTTCAGGATACCTCTGAGAAATAAACAAAAGCCAACTCTCTGCTCCGCTATAATACTTATACAAATACACGCCAGAAAAAAAAAAATTAAAACCCCGTATGTAAATGCTATAAAGTAATGAATAAGACAGGCAGACATAATCTGTCAACAGCTTGCCCAAATGGTGATTTTGCTAGTGCACTTAGTAATAATGACCATGCTTTAATCAGCCACATTTTACTAGAAAGGTCAATACTGTATAGTATATGTGTTTTTACATATGTGAGAATAGATACAATATGTACTCCTTTCAAGCATGAATATAGCATTGAAAAGGCCTCTGGTGTTTCCTTAGTGCTGGAAACTACTACTGCCATGTTGGCATTCATCTTAACAATTTTCAAATTGTTTCATATGGAACTCTGATTATAAAAAGAGACTGAAGACAGTCAGAAGGAAATCAAGTCTTGAAAGAGGATAGTTACAGAAGTTACAGATGGTCACTTGTAGCTCTAAGATCTACAAAAAGCATGTATTGTTTCTTAGGCTTCTTGGATTTCCCCTTGACATAAATTCTGAGAAGAAAACTCATGTTTATTGATATTAGCAGCTGGATGACTATACAGCTTTGCTGCTGTTGTACAGTAGATCAGTTCCTCAGAGCCTTTGACTCCTATTTCTACGTCTCTTCCCCCTACCCCTTTCTTTTTTCTTGGTGTTTCCTTTGGGTTTGTTTGGGGTTATTTTAGTGGAGTACAATGTGCAGTCCTGGTAATTCACCCTCTGTGTGTGCAGTGCACTGAGATTTCCCCATGGGTATTTCACGTGGCTTAAGCAACCCAAAGGCATGTAAAATGCCACATTATCATTTGCTCCGTGGATCAGAACAATATCTGTGCTCTTGCAGTATTGGCAATTTCTGCATGTCCTAGACAAGGTCAGAAGCTCATTACAGCAATCAAATTAAGCAAATAATCAATTTTGTCTGCATCAGCTGCATTTTCCCTTAACTTTTCCTTTAGCCCTTCCTCCTCTCAAGCAAAAAATATTTTAAGCAACTATTTGATGTTAGTCATTATTCCCCCATATCTTACCCTTTCTAGCCACGTATTAAAAATGCAAGATAGTTTGCAAACAACCTCTAGCAACTTCTGAAAATAATCTACTTGACATCAGCTGAGATGTTATTTTTCAACAGAGTTTAATCAGATTGGATGTGCATAATCATTTGGATACACAAATCTTCCCTTGTTTTTACAGAAAAAAAATGCAATCAAATTATATTTCCAAATAAGTGCTGTATTTTGGATGACTAAGAAAATTGTAAACATATGTATTTGTTCAATTATAAATGTGTGCCATGTGTCACAATAACATGCACTTTATACATAAAAAGAAAATACAGTTGAGAGAGAGAAGGGAAAGAAAAGAGAAAGAGGGAGAAATGAGAGACAGTGAAAGAAGAAAGAAGAGAGAAAAAGAGAAAGAGAGAAAGAGAGAGAGAGAGAAAGAGAGAAAGAAAAAGAAAGAGAAAAGAAGAGAGGACTCAAGTGCACACAATGCTATCTGTCATCCCTGTTCTGTTAATATATCTCTGCCTGCACTGAAAAAACTGACTGAACTTTAAGTATAAAGACCATATATAACATATATGAACTTCACATTACATATAAATAACATTAGAGGGATATCTAAATAACTGTTTCCCACACCAGAAATTTGCCTTCTTTTTTAATCCTAACTGTTCAAAACCACGGATTTAAAATAAACTGCAACCATACCTTTCATGGAATAAGAAATCCTTTAAGAGTTTTTCAGTCCATTTCTAGGCAGCAGCGAAAGCAATGAAACACACAGCTAGCAGGGATCCTGTTCTGTGAATCTTGATCTTTAACAGAAATAAGAAAGCAAAGCAAGACACAACCTTTCAACTGGGGCAGCATTTGCAACTCTCTTTGAATAACTCCTCAACTTTTGCAAACTGGAAAACAGTTCCGTTCAGCATCATCCCCGCAGCTGGCTTCCACGTGACGTCAGTGCACGGAGGATGGTTTTAAAGCCATCTCTTCCAGCCCCCAGCTTTGTAACTTTATATCTCCTCATAGTTTGTGTAAACAACTCCAAGTCCAGGACATTTTTAGGTTTTATAGTGCAGTCCAGTCTTTAAAGCTTGCCAAAGCAGCAAGTGCTAATATTAAAGCTATGACAATAGGCAATTTTAGGTTTCTTTTATTGTTGTCCATGCTGTAAAGGAAGATTTTTTGCTGTCTTCCAGACCCAGTTTTCAGGGTTATATTTTTTAGTATGATCATTTTGAGCTTTGCAACCTGATCCTCCTTAACTGCTTTGTAAAGGGAGTTTTGTTTAAAGCAGTGGTTTTGTTGGTTAACAGCTATCTTAAAGAGCTAAAAGCAAACCACTCCTCCCTAAAATCTTTTTTTGTATTCTAAATATGCTCTCACTTATGAAATGCAGAATTATTGGGCACTGCGTAACCCTACTGTCTTGCATTCTGGGAACGGCAGTAACGGTTTCTTTGGGATATACCCAAATATTCCTGATACTTTATAACATTTCTGGATCAGATTCTACAGTCTGTTAAGACACTTTGTGTCTCAGCAAAGCAGAGCACTTGAAATTGGATGAAGAATCTCCCTTGAGCAGGGAAACTCATCTCTGGCACGAGGCTGGTGAAGAAGGTCCAAAAACACCTTGGGCTGCATATAAATCCCTGGGAGTGTCCGTAGCAAGTGTTGGCATGGGACGAGGGAAGGGAGTGTGACAAAAGCGATCCAGCATGCGGAAGTCCACAGGAGACCCTGAAGCCAGAGTAGCAAAATTTAGCTGCTCCCCCTGCTGAGCCGCAGGCAGGAGGAGCCCAGCTCTCTCCTCAGGTCTCTGCCCACCACGGTAACTCTCCTGCTTGCCGTGGGTTAAACTGCTCTCATTTGGTACCCAAAAAGAGACCCCCGGGGGGAGCTTCACACACACACTGCCCAGCTGGGTACTGGTGCTTGGGTGTGTCTGCAGACAGCAACCGAGACTGGCAGCAAATTCACCTCTCAGGGAACATTTTGCCCCACGTGTGCCTGGAGGAGGGCCACAACATACTTCATTTGGGCAGCATAAACTGACCAAATCCTGCTGTCAGACAGATCTCTTGGAATGCCCTAAGCAGGAATATATTTTTGTGGCGAATGCAGCTGATGACAAGAGGGTCAGTGAGACAAAGGGCACGATATGAGGATTCACACATCCTTTGCTTAGTCAGCACTCTCCTCTAAAGAAGAGTAAGTTTTTATCTGATAAAATCCATGATAAAATCCATGCACAGTATAAAGATTTTAACTCTGGGTGCATTTTATAGTAAATACCAAACCAGGTTTCAGGGAAAACACATTTTTTCTCCTTATATGGTCTAGCTGTAAGTCTCAGTGAATACATTAATTGGGTGCTTATTCTGCTCCCATGTAACCTAAATAATGGGACTTCAGCTATTTGTGAAAATTGCAAAGATGATCTAAAAATTGAACAAATATGCCCCAAGTGCACAACTGAATGTTTCTGAATAAAATCCCCAGACTCTGAATTCTGAGGATTTAAATCTAAAGAAATAGTATGACTTTCTTTTGTGAGGTTATGTCTCAAGTGCCAGCTGACATGGCTGGAAGGGAAGCTGGAGTGCCTGGGAGCAGAACTGAGCCCACAGCTGGGGGCCAGGCATCACAGCACTGCCTCCTCCCTGAAGCCAGCACAGCTGCACTACTGCACATGAAGGCAGACTTTTAAGCCATGTTTTTTTATTCTTATCCATCAACATAGGCTATTATTCTTGTGTCTTTAATATTGCTAACTCCATGCCTCTCATCTTGCTATGGGGACTCTTTGAAGTAAAATCAGTAAAAATAAATAAAACAATGGACTAAATCCCAGGCTTGAGTTTTCAATCAGGCGAAAACCTACATTTCTGTCAGTGCGAGGAATTAGAAATGTGTGAGACTGAGGGGCTCCTTAGGAGACAAGCACTGCATCCACCTCATAGGTCAAAGGGACATGTTAAATTCATCCTAATATGGGAAAGGTGAGACAAAGAAAACATGACGTGAGCTGTAAAAACATGGGATCATTGTTCTATATACCCTTAAGTGTAGCAGTAGAGACTTCTGCTTTTGAGGATAAGGAGTTATTCAACAGAGACCGTCCCTACTGTCCCTCCTCCAGCATCAGCAAACAAAGCAGCAAATGAGGCTTTCTGGTCTCTGGCACAGGTAAAATCAGCAGGAAGACTACTGCAGGATTATTACATCCAACATATTGCTTCCACAGAAGCAGTATATTTTGTCCATTTCTAGTACCAGCACTGCTTGTGTCAAAAGTTAGCACCTCAACAAAAAAAAGGTGCAAGGGCATTTTAAACAAGACCTCTGCTAAATTTCTTTTGATCATGCAAGACTGGAGACAAAGCAGCATGAGTTTCAGCATGGGCTATAATCTGACCATATACTCAGGGCAGTGGCTAATAAAATGTACTCAAGACTACTTCAGGGCATCTTTGGTTCTGCTGCACCAGCTTAGTTATGGCACACCCATTTTGCTGTGGCCACAAAAGCCAGTGACAAGAAGGAAGAAGAGCATTGTTGTCACTGCAATCAACTCAACCACAACATTAGATTCTTCAATGATGTACACCTTGATAATCCTGGTATATACAGCTTAGGAGTGGATATATACAACAGGAAATGGGCAGAAGGGAATACAAACTCTGTCTCCTCTTACTGTTATGTGCTTCTGCAACAGGATATAACTCAGTGGAGAAACAGAGCCACCAAAGTGTTATGTCATGTCGCTGCTCCAAGGTTACATTGGAAATCGGTGGCAGATAGTTTAGATGTTTACTCTAAATAGAGCCACCGTAATTTTCCCCATAGGCAACTGCATGTGTAATGGCAAAAGTTGGGTTTGAGTATCACTTCCCCTGGCATTAAATCAGAGACAGAAATGTAAGCCAATGGGAACTACGTCCCTGATACTGATGCCTTTAGAAGTCTCCTACTCACCTATCAGATTCTGGGGTGATTAAGGAGAAGGGCATGCAATACCCTGAAGCTCTGCTTGTTTTCGTAAACAACTCCTGAAGTTCATGTGCAGTTCATCTCTTTTTATAACACATATCTAGACAGCCATGTTTTTGGCAATTTTCTATTTTCCAACTGCCAGGCATGTTTCTGCAGTATAGCACCTGCTCTCTTCTAGTTTTGATTCTGAAGCACTGGTGACATGTGTCAGCAGACACTTATTCTATCTCTAAACTGGAGCTTCAGGCATGGATATTTTTGGTTGAAAGAAATATCTCTGAGCCTGGAGAAAATGGTCATTTTAACATAATGGGAATTTTTCAGTAGCAGTAAAAGAAAATATTTGTAAAAGGATTTTGTCAGGGCATTCAGAGCCAGCTCTAAATAGGAAACAAATTTAATTGAATTTTTCTGGCTGCATTAAAAGAAAACAATTGCACCTATTCCCTAAATTACATAAAAATTCATTGGAGGTAGTGCCGATTTCCACAAGTGTAAAAATATCAGAATTAGATCTACAGAAGCAAGATCTTTTTCTTTTGAAAGAACACAGAATAAATCCCCTGGGAACACAGGAAGCAAAATTTAACATTTCAGGGAAGTGCTAAATTAAGGCAATCTCATGGTTCAAATTCAATGACTTTTTCCCCCCAGAACATTAATATTTCACCAGAATATTCCAAAATGGGAACTGTGAATCTGCTAAGTGAGACTTGAACTGATAGGTAACCTGGCATATCCAGCTCCTTGCCACACACAAGTAAAATCTATATTCTTCTTACTATTTCTCCTCAGAACGCCAAGCTATGCAGCAGGCAGAATCAGTGAATCAGCAGTGTTCTGTCTGCCTCTGCCCTGCCTGACTCCAATGCAGTCCTGCCAGGGGATGCTGATGCATTCAGCTGCATTTGCTCACTCACCTGTGAGGTTGTCTTTGCCCACCAGGCCAGTGACCGAGTGGGGAGAATCTGCTTCCTTTCTTGGCAAGTGTAATTACTGCATTTCGTAATACCAAATTATTTCAATTTAGCAAGACTTAGAACACTTATTTCTTTGGCTAGATCTTATCTTCTGGCTATGGATAAATGTCCATATTCATTCTATTAGCTTTCTCAGCATCTTTTGAAGTTGTGCAATATCTGGTGTAAAACAGATCAGCAGCTCAAATCACTCCCTTCAAGCTGAATGCAAAAGGACAGGAAAAACACTTCTCATTTCTCACTGAGAGTTCTCTGTTTGTGGGGCTCCTCACCATTCTCCTTGCTCATGAGAGATTCAAAGACTGTGGGGAGCTTCTAAAATGATTTTGTATGCTTTGGTGTGCTTTAATTTCAGATTGCAGCCTGTGCAATAGCTCCCTAAATGTTCCAAAAGGTCTCAGATTTGATTTTGCTTTGCTGATGCTTGATGGAAAGCTCCAGCTTTTGTGCAAGAAAAAACACTGTGAGAAATCAATGGGGTTGTAATTGCCAGTGCTGTGCAGAGATTATCTCCACCTCTCATCTCAGTAGTTCATTCTTACCTTTTCTGATTTCTGAGAAAGAAACAAATCTTTCCCAATTACTTTCCAAGATTTATTCAATGTATGAGTTCAGTGTATTACTACTTCAGAGTATTACTGTTACTGATACACTCCCTGTAAATCAAACCTTCTCTACTCATTTTTATTACATACACACCACCAAGAAAGGTATAAGCAAGTGCTGGTTAAAATCTAGAAGCCCAGAACTTCAGATCTTAGATTTAAGTATGACTTTTTCTCTCTTATGGGAATTGAGTCAGCAACATTTAAGAAAATCCAAATGATTGGTTTTTTTCCTCCACGGGAGATACTAAAGCAGAAAGAAACTGAAAAAGTCAGTCTTGTGCTAAGATTTGGTATGACAAGTTTAAGACTCAAACTACTGTATTTTTAATGTCCAAATTGCAAATCCATGGAAAAAACCCTAGTATTTGCACCAGCTGCTGAAAAATGAAAGGCCTTTTCCAGCTACAGAAATTCACTGTGAATTTTGGCTTGGTCATATCTTGCCATAATAGCTTCTAATTTGTGGAACTTAAATTTTAGGTAACTGCATAAATTAAAGCATCTTAGAAATGCCTCAGAATTACTTTGGGCCTGACTTTATCCTTAACTGGGAAACCAGTTAAAGCTATCTATTAATTTCACATATATTGATTATCATTTCCTTTAGACATCTCCTTAACTATAAAATAGATAATGACGACAACATCCCCTGGTAGGAATAAATATTTGGATTAAATCAAGGAGTTGAGTGATTTAGCTGATCAAGGTTACTGCACTTGAAGAGTATGTTGAGGGAAAGCTAGACAAACAAGTAGAAAAACACAGCATTTTTTAATAATGAATATTTTTACTACTTTTTTCATTTTCATAAAAAAAATCTTATTGCCCCATCTCTTGCTGCTCTCTGAGGATTTCCCCTCCAAATGGTGTCCCAACTATTTCAGGTAGGAGAGCACAACACAGGCATGGAGATGAACTGTTCTCACTGGGGAATGAATTAAGCAAACAGAGACCTAGCACGACAAATCAAAGTGAATCCTTACTGCCATCTAGAAAAACAGCTGCTTTATTTATTACCACTCTTATTATTCACCATGGCAACTGCAGAAAAAAACCCCTGTCATTAATACACATACTTGTTCACCTTTGGAGAATTCATATTTGTGGACTCAGTGGTTTCAACATGGGTTGAATAAAAAAGAAAAGTGAGCTCCATCAGGCATTTCAGATGAGATTTTCATAGTGGGAGATCTACTGCTTGTAGGAACTGCCTATGTAAGTGTGAAAGAAAGAAAGGAGTCGCCCGTACTCTTACTTCAGCCTCTCATAGGCAAGATAGGAGTGTTCAGTGACTCTTGATGCACACCTATGTACACAAGCTTCCCTCACTGTGGTCGCTGGCTCCCAATGGCATGATTAGACAGGGGTCACTCAGGAAACCAAGAGTTACCACATCCATTCAAAACTCACGCTGAAACCTGGGGAGAGGATGGAGAGCCATGGTGGCCACAGACTGGGAAATGTTACCTGACAAACTCGATGTCAGCCGAGGTGACTTACACCACTCCCATCAGTTCAAGTCAGACTGTAGCATGGCCATTTTTCTGTGAGAGAATGCAGCCAGCCTATATGTCTCAGAAGACTCCTCAACTACTCTGATGCCTTCTCCTCAGGCATCTCATTCTCAAAGGCTCCAGCTCCTAGCCACAGATACCGTGCCCTATATACCAACCAGTCTGATTTTGTCCCCTCTGTGGTGCCTAATCCACATAATACAGAGCTCAAAAGCATTGTCATCACAATTATGCAAAATATATATACAAGCTCTGACACCAAACTGCAGAATACACACAGAATGTGGCTTTACTATTCATGTGTGGCTAGAACACAAATTCTTTTTCTAGGAGTGGGAAGAGGAAAGTAACAGAGTCCTCACACCCACTCTGCATATTTCTGTTTTGTTTCTGATTTGGTGCAAATTAATGAATATTAAATTGGTTCCAGTCCTCAGGAAATTTTTATTCAGAAAATTATAAAACCAGACAAAGTGAAAAATTCCATTTTCTGTTTGCTTACCTGGAATACCGTGGTGAGCAGGTTTCCTATTCAACTGGGTGACTTTTTGGTATGTTTTTTGCAGGTTTTTTGGTTTGGCTTTGGTTTTGGCAAACAAGTAGTCTTCAGTGTTTTTACAGCAGTGGCTATTACAGAAACTATGTCTCTTGCACTTCTTATCTTGGAGGGTGGACAAAATAAACAAACTGAAAATAACACTACAATGAACAGTAAATGATGAATGACTTACAATACAAAAAACAGTGTAAAAAGGAAGACAAGTTTAAATATTGTTGTGTATGAAAGGGATGAAAATAATACAAGGATGAGAATAAGTAAAATGATAGGCTGGAACATCTGGGAAAGTAAATACAAAGACAGAGAGAACAGTCAATTAATGGAATAGCAAGTCCAAAGTTTCAACAAAATAAATAGTGAATCAGACTATGCTTGTGGAGGGACCAAGTGCCCATCTCCCATTTACTTCAGTAAGAGTTCTGCATGGTCAAGCCCTGAAATGTCCAATTGTTAAAGGTTCAATTCTTGTTATTTGTTTGGAGAAAATACAAATTAGTTTGTTTTACATTTGTGTCAGTCCATGCAGTGCTCTGCCTTTAAGCTAATGGGAGCTCTACAAGCTCAGAACTACTGCTAGATCAGAAAGTGTGCATGCTAAATGCCGTCTCTCTTTGATTTCATGCAATACATGTATAGTAATTGATTAGCTTTAAACTCACTGCGTCTGTGACTTTCTGATACAAGGAAACAAAAGACTAATTAGTCAGCATAGGAATAAGAATAGCTTTCAGCTTCACCTGGCAACTACTTCGACTGTAAACTAGCAAGACAGCACAAAATAAATTAACACAGCAAGAGACTTACAAAACATTGGATAACTTCATTAGCAATAACAAGATATGCCAACTATAGGATTGCATGATAAGATAAAGGTAGGTAATTTTCATTTTTCATGGCAAAAGATCTTGAGTCAGCAAGGAGTTTGCTTCCCAAAACCTCTCTGAAACAACTCTGCACGAAAACAAACCACAACAAAGATGCTTGTTACTGCTGCATGCAAGCAGTGACTAACAGGCCTTCAACAAGATGCAATCTGTTATAGCAATTACAATATTCACATTACTGTGTGGCTCTGTGACTCCATAAGGTAGATTTGCATGGTTTCCTTTACTCTGTGGTTTGCCATATTCTCTACAATTTTTGAAATTTAATATTTCCTCCCATTTAACATTAATAAAATTTTCCTTTTATTCATTTAATAGGAACCCAACCACTAAGAAAACAATCATGTCCATTTATGAATCATGTTCATATGTGCCAAAAATACTGTCTGCACTGCCTTTAGTGGCAATGAAGGCCCAACTCTGTCAAATGCAATTGCAAAGCCAGAAAGGAGTGTTCTGCTTCCTAAAACATAATTTTAATTTCCAGGAAAGCAGACTTATTCACTGTTCACAAACGATCCTATTGGTAGAATATGTTTTCATATGGCCAAATGAGGATTTTAAGTAATATAAGAAACAGTGATTTTTGTCCACTGCCTAGAATGAAGGATTTTCTTTTTGTGCCATAAATCGAATTTGAGGTTTAATTTGCTTGGCAGAGCCTTTTTACCTGTAGGCCGTAATAAGTAAAAGTCTACCTGACTCACTGACAAAGGTTCATCTGCACTTCGATCGTCCGAAGACTTTGGAACTTCGAGTCTGTCGATGAAAGCCTGGAGCTCTTTCCTGAAGGCCTTCATCTGCGCATTGATCCGGTACAGAAGCTCGTGCTCACGTATTCTGCTGCCGTCGTCCTCCTCGTCCATCAGTCCAAAGAGGTCCCCATTAGCTACATAAATCCTCGCCTCCGTGATGATGGTGCTCGTGTCGGAAATTAAGCGATCTATTGTCTTGCCCAGCCGCTCCGCTTCAGAGCGAATGTCCTTCATCTGCTGCCTGTCGGTGAAGCTTTTCTGCCACCCTGATGGCGTTGGATAAAAAGACCTGGTGGGTGTCAGGCACCGAATGTTGCGCACCTCTTCGGAGTCGCTTTCCCCACCAATGGGCCCTTCCCTTTTGCGGTGAGGGGGGCGGGAATCGTCGTCGCTCTCCTTTTTTCCTGCATCACTTTCTGCATCGCTGTCCCTAGGGCTGCCACGGATACCAAGGTGAGAGGCCAAGTCGTAGCGCTGCATGTTGGACATCAAGACTCTGTTCTCATACTGGAGCTGCATGACTTTGCCACTCAGCTCGTTGATCTGCATTCGTGCAGCTTTTAGCTCCTCCTGTAACGCTTCTGTCTTGGCGTTATCATGGTGCCTAGAGCTCTCATGGGCCCCAGACTTGTACTTGTATTTGTTCAGCTCAGCTGTTATGCGTTTGTTTTGTTCTTCTAAATCAGCTACATTTCTCCTCAGCAATTCTGTTTCATCTTCTACTAGCTGCAAATGCTGTCGTAATTCTGACAGGGATTCACTCTGCTCTCCCAGGAGTGGGTTAGTGGTCCCTGAGAAATCATCTCCTCTTAAATCATCAAGCTCTGCTTTCAGTCCTCTATTTTCTACTTCTAGTTCCACTATTTTCCTCCCAAGAATGTTAGCTTCCTCCTCCACAAGCCTCAATCGAAGCTTGAGCTCAGCTTCTCTTGTGGTAGGTGGCCCACCTGCTTCACCTTTTGGCAAGGGACTGTCCAAATCCCCATAAAATGATCTGTATTTTTGCAGCTCATGTTCAAATCTGTCTTTCTCTTTATCAATTTTAGCCATTTTCTTCCTCATCAAGGCTGCTTCTTCTTTGACAAACTGTAGCTGGCATTTCAGGTCTTCATTGTCATCCTTAGGGAAAAAAAGCAGTATTTGAAGAAACTTAAAGTCAAACAGGAGACCTCCAGTGGATTGCCTTAATTTACAAGAGTAACAATAACAGGTACATGGCTTTAGATACTAAGATATTTTCCTGCAATATTTTTTCACTGATCAGTAAATTAGAAAGAGGGGAAAATACTATTTTACTTGTGACTAAAATTTGCACAGTCCCCAGAAATACCCTGGGGAGTCGGAAAAGGAGGGCTTGCAAAATCCCTTATATTTTCTATGCTTGCAGCATTATCAGACTTTACAGGGTTCAAAAATCCTCAAGTCAACACACATAGAGCCTATAAATCTCATTTCACTGGTGCTGCCATTTACTTTGCCTAAAATACAGAGTAGATGAAAGCTGGTGGGTTCCGCTGCACCACCAAGTTTGTTTAGGTGGTCCTTGAGATTAGTGGTGTCTGACTGCAGATCTGGGGTAAGAGCTCTTCCATTTCACAGCATACAGGAAAACAAAGGGCAAAGCAAAAAGCAAGCCAAGTGCAAATATGTAAACCATGTATCCCATTTTCACAGTTCCCTGAAGCCTCCAAATAAGAATTGAGGCTACAGTTACTGAAACATACCTCTGTTGGTGTCTGCTGTGACTTTTTTTCTGATTTTGGTAGGTCTTTGCTTCCTCTCCTTTTCAGTGATTGCTGCAATTACAACAACAGGACATGCACTGAATTTTTCTAAAGGTATACTAAAGAGGCATATAATTTGTATATCATTAATTTTAAAATATAGCAAATCAAATGCAACTATAAAGGAACTAATTTCTTGTAATTTTTGAGATACCAAATACAGAGGGAAGATGCCATCACCCAAAAATGAAACAGCAGTGGCACACAAATAAGGTTTTAGTTTAATCAGTCTGATACCTTTTTTATTCAACACATTTTAAGACTAGTGCATTATGAATGTTTAACACATGACAAGAGCAGTAGGAAAGCAGGCATCCCAAGTGGTAACCTACAGATAGGAAAACTGAGACAAGCAGTGAAACCCAGCTTGCCCATTTGTTATCAACCCTGGTGGGGCCAAGGCACTTTGAAAAAGCCTTATTCTTAGACTTTGTGGTAAGACAGCTACACAAAACAGTGCCACTGAGATCTGTCAGATGACTCCAAAGCACACCTTTCTCTGTGTCCTACCCTCAGGCTCCAAGCTTGCAGTGTAAATACCACTTCAAACTGCTTGGACTACAAAGTTCTAGCGAGAAACAAATCATACCAGCTCAAGAACAGAAACACACAAAACACAAACACAGGTCTGCACCACCGTATGAGCGGGGTTCCTTGGTGTCCTCTCATTTGCTCTGTAGCCCAAAAGAGTAGAAAAGAAACTCCTCCTTTCAGAGCAGGATGCACTGGGAATGAAGCCTGCTAGTGTATCTAGCAAAAATCTTGTAGCTGCTGACAGCGGAAACTTTGTTAGTGGAAAAGCAGCAGCAGTGGAGAACAACTGCCACCATCCCACTGGCCACACTCAACACTGATCACCAAGAAAACAGCCGGAGAGAGGAAAGCGAATGATAGAATATGTTAATATTCTATACGTTAATATACATAACACCCCACTTGCAGCTCTTCCCAGTTTTTATATTCCCCAGGTAAACTGTAGGCCCCAAGGCAGGACAGTGATATAACCAACACCATCTCCCTCTGAGACGGTGCTCTGGTAGAAAGATCCTTTGAGAAACAGACATTTCCCTGCACTAGCTGGGGGAGAATCCAGCTCTATCTAAAAGCCATCCAGTTCCACAGATTGGGAACTAAAATATGTTCACAATCCTCAAGAAACAGAGTACAGAAGGTGGATATGCTGTACATAACAATCCCGTGCACCATTTGCCTGCTGGTACTAATAATTCTCTTTCTTCTGCAGATCAACTCCATTAAAAATTCCTATACTCATGAACAGCTCACTCGAAAGAATAAGTTAATGCCATAGAACACACACATGCAAATCTGAACAACCACAAGAGATTACTTTTTATGAGGTTTTTCTACTTAAATTTACCAGAGAATCAAGGAAGAATTAAAAAATATTATGTCAGATCCAGAATCAGAACTAAAATTCAATGATGTGTCCACGAAGAATTAGAATTAAAATTTTTATGTCTCTTGCAGAAATATTGAATAGACCAAACGATAGACCAAACAATAGACCAAACAATAAAACAAATCAAAGATCATAGCTGGATAGCTGTAAAACACAGGCTTCTAATGGAATCCAGAAAAAACATGAAAATAATTAAATTAACTCAGTTTTCCCTTTAAGTATAAACCCAACAACTTTGGGATCCAGTCTACAAACAAAATGGTTCTTTTCCAGAGTCACCCATCAGTTATCCTGTTGTAGAAATGGTAAATTGATTTTTGGAGGGGTTGTTTTTCTTTTAGAATTGGCAAGTTTATAAAGCCTTAAACTTTCAAAGGAGTACGCTCCTCGTCTGTATTACCATTAATTATACCACTATGTATCACCATTTTGAAAAAACCCTTTTCAAATCAGTTTGCACTGTGAACTTTTCCTTGCCCCATATTCATGCCAATACCACCCACTGATAAGCATAATATTAAATAAATAAATAAATAAGCTATAGTTAAACTATTCTTCTGCTTTACCACCTAAATGCCTTTTGTTCACCCTGCTGAGCTCACATCTCTCCAGAATCAATGATGTTCTGGAATGCTGAGCTGAAACTTCTTGTGTACCTTACAACTTTTCAGGAGATACAAGAAAAAGTACTCTTCTAGGTTTGATGTAAAACAAAAACCCCCTGTTTTTCTCCTTTATCACTCTGTTTTTTTGATGTTCCTTTTAGTAGTCAGGATAGCAACATTCTAATTACAACAGTAGTTGTGGCTAGGTAATGATTAGGTACTACTTTCTATTCTGATCTACTTGAATTACAACCAACCCTCCAGAGCTTGTATTATTCACCAACAAAATCTCAGCATTTAGCAAAAATTTTATAGCAGAAAGCAATGAAGAACATGCACAATTCAATTAGCAGGATGATTTGGGCAAGTAGATTAGGCCCAGCTGGAATTGGTATGATCTTTTTTCATATGAAAAACACCATTAGACAATTTCTGATCACCAGAGATTAAGATCTCACATCTCTCAACTGACGGACAATATCTTCACAATCACAGTGTCCCACAAAATCATGTCAGGACACTGAGGCAATATCACCAAACAAAGAGTGCCACATATCAAGAAGTATATTCTGCTATAAATATTAAATTTTTGCTATAAATACTAAATTTTTGAGAGTTTCTTCCAGATGTGCATTTCACAATTTACAGTGGCTACTCTTTCTATCATTTCTCTCAAGCCTTGTACTACTGCATTCTTCCAGTTCGATTTTCAACATGCAAAAATTTATTGCTGCAAATGAAATAAGCGATGAAATTCATCGCAGCAAAATGGAAAAAGGAAAAAAATGTTCAAATTAACATATGGCAGAACCAAAAAATAGCTCAAACTCTTGCATGCAAATATTCATTCTAACCCTGAGACTGGACACTACTAAAATTGTCGGCACATTGCTTCTCACTAAAAGCCACCTCTTCTGTTTTCTCAACTGTAGCAAAAAATCTGCCCCTCATATGCTAGAGTCGGTTTTTAGAGCTTGTTGTGAAGGACAGTTTTTGGGCTCAGATAATTTTTTTTCCATATAATTAAAGAAAGACTATTCAGAAGTGTCCACAGCCTAGATAAGGCTGCAGATAATGTTTGTATTAGATGCAAACCAGATCACAGGAAAAGGGCAATTCTGTTGCAGTGCTCAGCACCATCAATTCTCCAGTGACCTTCACTGGAGTTTATCCAATGTCTTGCTGGAGATGCTAAGCACTTCTCAAGATGGCATAATCCTTCTCTTGCCAGCCCTAAATTGCAAGCCAAATGTGCAGTCCTAACATCACCTGTCATGCTCAGTGCTTCTCAGGTGGAAAGAGACCTGAAATCTAGTCTGAAAATAACACAATCCAGAGATAATCGCATCACACTCCACTGAGGAGGAAAGCTATAAAATGAACTCAAATTCTTCCTGACTTCTTCTAAACTACAATAAATATCTCAGCAATTAATAAAGAAACCTTAAGCAAAACCTACCAAGATTTTTCAAGACTCTTGGGTTTGATTATTTCAAGTCTGATCTGGAGGTGTTATCTAAAAACCACTGTAGGTAGCCACGGGAGGAATTCCTGACACATCAAGGGATTTATGCATGCACAGAGGCCCTGTAACAGCCTTTATCCCTCCTCACAGAACAGGGCAAAGGGTGTGCAGCTCCTTGAAGCTCCACAGCTACCACGAACCTTCTCATCTGCACAAAACTGTGCTGTAGTTAGCTAGAGTTAGCTGACTCCCAAGTGCTGTGATACATCTGCAGAGCTTTCAAAAATCAGAGTAAACCTAACACCATCTTTACAGTCTTGAAAAGTCAATGAATATTGAACAATTTTTGGGCTGCACAAACTTGCCTCTGTGTGGCACAGAGGGACTATGACCAGGGAAATGAAAATTTGCCACAAGCCTCTCTCTGCATTTTCCCTTTAATCAATACGGCTGGGTAACTCATGGAGGTGGATCAAATCAGACACAAGACAGTTTTTTTAGTTTCCTGCCACTGGGTCTAATGTAGTAAAAACTAAATTGACACTATCCATGTTGGCAAATTGAAAATGTATATTCTCACACACACCCCCCAAAAAAAAAAACAAAAACAAAACAAAACAAAAAAAAAACACCAACTTTTTTTAAAAAATATCTTCCTTATTCTGCAACTCTTATCAGCGCAATTTGCCAGCAACCAGCTCAAGACCCTGGCTTTGTCTGCCATTGGCACAAGTACGTAGAATGGTACAATACTCCTTCCACCACCATTCAAGAGCAGGAGGAGCCCTGAGTATTTCTGTATTCTACTTGCTTGCAAAATTAAGTCAGGAATGAAAAAGCAGAGGATAACTGAGATTCAAAAAGCACAGCCTACCTGTCCACAAAGCAAACACTAAGCATGTCCCTATTAGCTGTACCAACACTGTGTTCCTATTAAATCTGGTGTATTTAAAAGCACTGCTGAGGAGCAATACAAGATGGAAACAATCTTTACTACTCCACTAGAGAGAGAAAAATAGTTCTCATGTAGTTTAATGACTTCATATTGTAGAAGAGAAAAGAGGACCTGCTCTCCAATATTTGTATTATTTAATTTGATTTAGGAGTTATTTCATTTATCACTTTCAGATCCTTTACCATAATTCATTTGCCAATTAAATGAGAAAAAAAGTATACAAGAAGGAAAAAATATATGCAACACTTGCACTTTACCTAGAGAAACCTTTTGCAATTTGAAGCAAAAACCACATTGCTAGAGCATATTGTAGCAACTCCATGGTGTAACTAGGTAAAAGCATTCTTTGCAGTGCATAAATGAGGCAGTATATTTATGCTTCCATTACATTAGCTTCCTTCTTTTCCTTATTCTAAACAGTGACAGAAGATGAAAGCTGCCTTTTCAAAGCTCTCATTATGTCCTGGTCAAATAGCTGGCCAAACTGATACCTTGCTTTCTGTGACTACACACTCCTTCATCTACCAGGATATCATGAAATAGTGAAAGCAATTTCTCTGAGGAGGAAGAGGTCTTCTGCCATTTGAACCTTCCAAAACATGGAAGACCTAGACATGGTTAGTTCCCTAATGCTATCCAACTAGGCTTTGTTACAGATGCAGAAATCACAGTCATCTTACACTTGGCTCCCTAATCCTGAAATGCAAAAGAGAATCTCAGAACACCATGAATATTTTGAAATGCAAGTGCAGGAATAAAGTATTTTATTGCATAATGATGCTAGTTAAACTTTTCCTAGGGCTTCCTAAGTTGGTGTTTATTTGCCAGCTCAGCTATTTGTCTGTTCTGCAAGAAGAGATTCAGTCTTTTTGTCAGGGTTTGCACAATGCCTAGAATAATGTACTGCTCCAACATTTATGTGGGACTGACAGCATGACAGACAGCAAGTCAACATAGTTAAAACCACTATCACATAACAATAGCAATAATCACAGGCACAGACATGTATATGGCAATTACAAATTAAATACATATGAGATTTCATCAAACGTAAAGTGTTTTTTCTCACACCTAGTACAACATGTAGAGTTTTTCAGTCTTCTTAGAAGGATATCTCAGAAGATATTCCAAATAGATTTTCATGAGAATGGAAAAGTGCCAACAACCAGATTAGGTTCATTGCCTTCGTTACACAAATGCATATATATTAACCAAGGTGTAGTTACAATATCCCAACAAAAAATGTTTGTGTCAAAATGAAAAGTACTGAAAAGGAAAACAAGAATGATTCTGCACATAGGGTGCACCTCTACACTGCTCATTGGAAATGTATAGAAATGTAAGAAACTTGCTCAGGTTCTTATGGGAAATGCTTATTCCCAGCAAGGGAAGGGGCTGTGGTTCTTAGGCCGACTTAAAACTATTATTTAAATATTCCCTTTGCTAGAAATGTGAAAATCTCATTCTGAAAAGAAGCTTGACAGTCTTCAGCTCATTATAAATATTTGATCACTGGAATGTATTTTTAATTAGCTATCATGAACAAATATTTGACTCTTCAGCACTTATCATAAATGTCACTGAACCAGCAAATCACCTGCAAATTAATACCACAGCAGCCCTAATGGGGTTATGCAAGAATCAATTCTAGGTCCTACTCTAATTAACATTTTTTCTTGCTAACTGGAAAGAAGACCTATAAAATAACATTGGATAAAGACTGCAGATAGAGTAAAGGCTGGAGAAACACTAAATATTGAAAAGTATTGTCACTGATACAAACCTTTGTGCAATCAAATAATATCTGTTTTAATATGACTAAATATGAAGAACAAGGAGCAAAAACTATGCTAAGACAATAGGAGGACTGCCTAGAGAATAGAGAAGATCTCTTGAAAAGCCACATCTCTGAAAAAAACCTGCAAGGTTGTAGACAACAATCAGCTGAAATAATATTGAGGTGTAATTTTGTGACCAAAAGGTTTATTAATATAGGATGTAGATATCAAAACCGAGGTTCACTGTGCAGTAACTAGAAAGGATGTGCCTCTCCACAGAATCAAACCAGCCTCAGGCAAGTGGAAAGATTCACTTCCAAGTAGTGACTCCCTTTCTCCTTTGAGGGAGGTCAAATTCCTTACGTAGGTTAAATGCTTAATTTTTACATGGCTAAATGATAGCAACCCTACGCATGAAGATTTTTAAAAAGGAAAAGAACCAAACACCAAAGCATTGATGCTGGACTCTTGAATTTAGCAAGGCAGAAAGAAAGTACGTTTCCTGCCTGGTAACTAACTTTCAGCAAATCAGATGAGAAGGGAAGTGCAAATTTTTACCTGTTCCTGGGACAGTTTAGGAACAGCTGTGATAGAGTGATCTCAGCTGTCAATGTTAACCCAGATCAGTACCCTTTTCTGAAAAGTAGGCACCAGTTTGAAAAAATAGCTGGGGTATTTTATGACCTATGTTATTCAGAAGACCAGACTGGTTTATTACATAAGACAGTTCTGTCTTCTTAATTTCTGAACACATGAAATTTGACCAAAATTGGGGAACTGAGCAACAATACTCCTAGAAGCCCATTGCAAGAAAAATAAACTTTTGAGTGTATCTATACGTATCAGCAAGGCAATATTCCAGTTCAAAAGTCTTTCTGGAGGACTATTACTGGTGCTTCTAATTAATAATTTAATCAAATATTTAAACTGCTAGCATCTGTAAATTTAAAATAATTTAGACCAGCCTGTAATATAAAAGACTGCTGGTAATCAGGGCTGTTGGAAGTCATCATCAGTCATGCTTTGCAGGGATGTAGAATCCTCTCATTACGGACAACACTGATGGAAACAGATGCCTGGCAAATACCTTCTAAGTGCAAGTACTCATCTGTGACCTAAGCAAAGGGCTTTGCTGTTATCCTAACCTGGATTCATTGCTAAGCTAGCCAAAATCAATTAAGACAGTCATGCAGCCAGGATCAGGCAAAGCAAAACAGACTTGATACCTGCAGATTTTATTCTACACATCTTGATATATGCAGCTGTTAATACTAGCAATGGGAGGGAAAGGGGGAAAATCATATCAAAAAGTCTCAGCAGAAACAAACACTTCAGAAAAGCACACCTGCATTTTTAAGAAGTTAATCCATTGACCTTTACTTCAAAATAAGAAATGCAGTGCTTGGAACTCTTAACTATGGAACATTATCAAAATCTGAACTTCCCAAATGCCAGGAGCTTGCATTTCTTGATATTATAAACACTGAAGTAAGTGAAAAAAACCCCAAAACATCAAAAGCCTGGTGCTCTTGTTCCTGGCTAGCACTGATTCCACATGATTCAGAAGAGCTGCTGAGCTGATCCCAGAACCCAGCATACCCTATAGCTAGGTATTCTCCCTGTCAAGTGACACACACTATAGCAAATGGCTACAAATGTGTGCAAATGAGAGGGTCTAAAAGATGACAGGGTCTGAAAGAGGGTCAGAACACGCCATTCTGCTCCCCAGAATGTCATATTCTTCCAGGGCAGCTCAGAGGTAAAGCACAACGAGCACACTGCCAGTTGATGTAGAATCAGCTGGCTGCCTTGCACACTGACACACAGAAGCCATTTGTTGGGCAGTGCTCCCCACCAGTGCCCTGTGTACAATACTTCCCTTGTTGCACTTGTTCTTCAAACATCACTGCTGCAGTGCATGTGAGGTGTGTGCCTGATGAAAGGAGAGCTCAGAACTTTGCTCACAGACACGCACAGGTACAGCAGCATGGCACAGAACACAAGTAGAGGCACAAACCACTGTACAATATCAGTGCCACAATGCCCTGCTTGGTAGCATGTAGCTGCCTCAGATCTCCTCTTCACTCACTGTGTTTTGCCTCAGAAAAAGTCTGCTTGGACAAACCCTGAGCTCTCGTGTTTAGCAGAAGTATCCTGGAAACCATTTCCTTTCTCTCTATCCAAAAGTTACCTTTTCTGACCCTCATATGCTCCACTGCAAAACGGGAAAATAGATTCTGCTTGTTATTAACTAGAACAGATCAGAACAGCTGAGGCTAAAAGAGACCTCTGTTATGACCAGCCCCCACAACTGGCCTCAGCAAAGCGCCCTGGCACCTCCACAAATGTGCAAATGTTTTGAGTCATTAATCATCAATAGTCCAGTCTCTCACAACCTCTGAAAATCTAGTGCAGTTTCCCCTGCTCAGAGTAGAGACAACTGAAGCAGGCTTCTCAGGGCCACATTCTGTGCAGTCTTCAATTTCTCCAGAGATGGAATCTTCTTCCTCTACAGGCAATGGGTTCAGTGTTTGAGCACCTTCACAAAAAAGGTAGTTCTTGTCCTGTCGCTGAATGCCATTGAAAAGACTTGACTCCTTCTTCTTTACATCCTATCAGAAATTTCATAGAAACATAGATTTTGGGCCTCCCGAGACACCCTACCCACAGGGCCAGGAGCCCCATTTCAGCTCAGCCCAGGCTTCAGGTCCTGCTTGAGCTATATGAGATGCAGTGAGTCTGCGTCTGTCTTCAGCTCACCACAGTTGCTCCTGTCACCAGTCATGGACTTTGGTGATACACCTGTGGATTGGTTTTCCAGCTGAACCTTAGATCTGATTCATCATTGAACCCAGCTGATAATCTGGACTGCATAATCTTTTATTTTTAAGTGCACTGTAGGCAAACACAAGTGACATTATAAAGCACTTGCAACAAAACATTAAGTTGGGTTGATTTTTGGGGGGGTTGAGTGAGAGCGAGGGCAGGGAGGAGGATATGGGAAGATGGCTTCGAAGGAGAAGGACCAAGCTCTATCAAAAGGCCAGAGTATCATACTACATCTTTTGCATCCTACTGTGTGCCATTAGAATACTAGTTAACAAACAGTATCACCTCTCCTTCAGGAACTACAAGCTAATCATGGCAGCACATAAAGAAGCTTTGCTTGCTTCACTCAGCTTTTCTGATTCTGGAAGTACTGGGTAATTGATGCCAGCCGCCTAAATTCTCAGAACCATCATTCTGAAAAAAGTAATGAGCAATTACTATTGAACAGTAAATTCAGAAATTCCTGTGATAACTTTATTGTATATATCTCTTATATGTTCCATTTGAGGTCTTGCCAATTTGTTTCACCTGTTTTTACACTGGAAACTGCACTGAGGTTACTCCCTGAGGGCCCGTGACATGTTTCAGAACAGCCATCTGTGCTATGACATGACAAGGTTCCCCTTCCTTGCACTGACAGCTGAGTTCAGGCAAAATGCAGTGCAGCACGTACCTCCATGGTGCTACCTCCTATTTAATCTCCTAAAGCCAGGACAAACCACCTACAGCTTTGAGGCTCTGCCAAACTCCTATCAGGAACACAGGTACCTGAAGGACACATTGGGAAATTCCATGTGTAGAATAACTGAAAAATCTACCAGGCTATAGAGATCTCTGCAGGTTTTCTAAACTGTAGATTGCTAGAATATCCAGAGAATGTAAAGACAGAAAATGGTTTCATGTGAGGTTTCTGAAAAGCTCAGTTTAATGCTATGAGAAAGACAGCCCTGAAACCAGCAATGACCACATACACTAAACAATAACAGAGCTGTGGCAATTTTTCTTTCAATCTAAAACCTGCTCTTTGACCTGGATCAGCACATTGCAAATACGCTGTTATTTTAGGTGTTTTTTTGAAGGGACAGCTGCACTAAAGCAGGAATAAATAGGGACAGAAAGCATGTATAACTATTATTCATCAAAGCCTTGGTGGGACTTCCAGTAATATGATGACATTTGGTGTACATTGATTCTATACAAAATCATGTACCTAGACCTCTGGTTCAGCACTTAGAAAATGTCTCTGTTCTGCCTCTATAAAGCCTTCCAAGTGAAAGAAAGCAATTTTGCAAAGTCATATGGATTTCCTCTAAATCTAGAGAATCCTGGCCTACATCTATTTTCCCATTCATGTTTTTGTACCAGTAGAAAAGATATTGAATTTGTCCTCTCTATCATGCAATCTCTTTCTTTAAGATCTAAAGAAGTCATACACAGTGTCTTACAAAAAAAATAAAATAAAAATTCT
>VWZT01008133.1:0-24128 GCA_013397055.1 Pachycephala philippinensis
CCCAGCTGCCTCAGCCACTCCTCGCAGGAGTTGTGCTCCAGATCCTTCAACAGCTCCGTTGCCCTGCTCTGGACACTCTCCAGCTCCTCAATGTCTGTCCTGCAATGAATGAGTGGCACAAAACTGAACAAAGGATTTGAGGTGTGGCCTCACCAGTGCTGAGTACAGGAGGACAATCCCTGCCCTGCTCCTGCTGGCCACACTGTTACTGACACAGGCCAGGATGCCACTGACCTTCTTGGCCATCTGGGCACATGCTGGCTCATGTTCGACTGGCTGTCAACCAATACTCCACCAATAGAATCTTTATTGTAAGGTTTAATCCTCTCCTGACCTGGAACGGGGTAAAAATCTGGACTATCACCTGCAGCAATAGGTTGGTAAAACCTGAAAAGCTGTGTCCTGTACTTTTATTGCAATACCATGAATAATTACCACAGTGCTGCCTTTCTAAAACCTGGAATTACATCAGGTTGTGTGAGGGTGATAGCCTGATGTTATTTAGCACAAGGTCACCTTTGAGACAGCGGTAATTCAAAGTTGCTGTTTCTCTATGCCACCAAGCAAAATAAAATGGTTATTTAAGTGTTAATCTAGTCTGTGAACATTTAATTTGCTCCTTTTCTATTCAGGTCAGTATGTAGATATTACATATGGTTCCAAACAGGTACTTGAGGCAAATAAGCTATTAAGTGAGTCTCACTGTTATTTATAGAAAAGTTATTGGCACTGCAGCCACAGACACTGTTAATGTACGTGATTCATAGCAGATTTTTCTGGATTTTCTTTTTTATAAAATGAGGCATAATTTTAACTTTCAGAGAATCACAGTACTGGTTAACTACTTAATCCATTCTTTAGTTGATCAAATTTCTAACCTTTCATGTAGATGTCTGAACATTTACTAAAAATTAATTAAATTGCACAGAGCTCCTAAAATAACAAGGAAACCCTTGTTAGGATTCAGCAACCTCAGCTTCCAATGGAAAAAGGAGTGGTTAATTATGAAAATTCGGATTACATTGTTCTTGCTCCATCTGCTTATAACTGTTTTTGGATGTTTGTTCTTCACAATTAAATGGTAATTGTTGTTTTCAAATATTTCACAATTTAGTGAGGGAACAGAGCCTGCTGTAAGGAGATGTGTACATACAGTCCTAAACAAAAGGAAATCAGTTTGCAGTCATGGCTCTTTCAGGAGTGTTTGTTGAATTTCAGCAAGTAATTTATTTCACACTGTCTCAGATCTCCTCAAAGTTGTAAAATTCTATGCCTGCCTTACTCGTTTGTGAAAAAGAACCCAAACCCTGAATGTTCTTGGATGTCATCCCATTAAAATAATCAGTGTTACAACATCTGGGTGAAGCAAGAAGACAGTGGCATTTCACTGATGAAATATAGAGCATAATCTCTTTCTTCCTTTTGTAGTGGTTGTGACCATCACCCTTTTTTGACATCATGAATGAATCATCAAAGTATTGATTACCCTGTTATATCAGTATAAGGGTGAAAGGATAAGTGTACGAAATTGGTGTTGAGAAATGGATATTTTTTTAAAAGGCAAAATTCCCTCCATTACAATAAAGATTTGATTCCACACTTCATTGTTATGCCTATGTTACTTCATGTTAACCACTGATTTTGTACCATACATATCAGTGTCCGTTTGCCATGGGAAACTTAAAATTTACTGTCTTCCCTTTGCCAACCACCCCTTTGAGATATGAGTACCTTCTTGCTAAATGTAAAGGATGGGGTGTGGAGGATTGGGCAATGGTAACCCTCCGTCCCTGCTCCCTGACCTCTTCTAGAGCCAATGTGTTCACCAAGCAATTTTGTTCACCAAGCCTCTTACAGCAAGGGAAGAATAAAGAAAACTATCAAGTTCTGGTCGAGGAGCCATTACTTACCTGATTTCCTAGTATGTTGGCATTTCTATTCTAATGTGTCAGCTTTGTCAGGTGCTGTCAGGGACTGAGATTGTTGCATCACTGTTTCCCAAAGCGCGGGCCAAGAAACGCGTTCTGGCAGCCTGTGAAACACCACATAGCAAAGTGCATCTTGACATCAAGAGCAGAAGGATCTGTTCTTTCAGCTCGAAATGTCAACCGGGGATTGTGCATTGCAGAGAGCTGAACAGCTGCATGGGACTGGCTTTCTGTTCGCAGTAGATGGATATCAGCATTGTTGGTTTTAATGGGTTTTGGATAGATTCAAAGTGCTGGAAGGACTTCATGTAATTGCAGCATATTCTGTGCAGAAAGTGCTGACCATTATGATGTTGTTTGGCATCAAACACTGTGAAAAAGGGAAGCAGGATTTTCTAACTCATGATGATGTCCTGTACCTTTCTTTTGTATTGGAGAGAAGCTATGCTGCTCAATATTAACCCCTCTAGCAAGGAGAACTTTGATAGAGATACAGTTTTTCTATGCTTGAGCTGTTACTATAGTGTGCTTTGCTCCTGATACAAGAAGCTTACTTAAATTCATGAAAATATGTGGGATGAATATAAGCTCAGTGTCGAGCAGAACTGCTGATTTCTATGATCAAAACCAACTATGGAATGTATCCATGTTTATGAATTTTACTTCTGATAAAATGCAGCACCAGTTCCTGTGAAAAATGCTGCTGCCTTTTTCAGTTTACTGCCAAAATATGGTTCTGCTATATTGTCTGCTGGGTGAATTTATTCCTTGTAAAATGCATGAAAGCTTATAAATGAAGTACAGGAGAAATGTTTTTCATGTGATTGAACTATGTGTGGGGATTTCTGGCAGGGCTCCCCCAGGCCTGTGGGGGCTGTTCTGTTGCTTTTGGTTAGTTCCACTTGGGTACCGAATGTCCAGGGAAGCATGAGCTCTCCAAACTGGAATTTAGGAGAGAAACTTTTGTTCAGATCACCAGTAAGATTAGATACAATACTGAAAAGCTAGGCTCCTTATCAGCAGAAATAGTCATAGTGTTAGCCAGTGTTCTTCTTTAGCCAGGTTGGTAGCGTCTCCAGTGCAGCATGTATGCCAATAACACACTTGACATGAAGTAAACTTGTTTCATTAATTCTGCTATCACATAAATCCCATTCAAGATTATGAAAAGGTAACTGCATTTTGCCAGAAAAATTTCAGTCAACCATGTGTGGGTCAGGACTTGTAACAGTTGGCCATTTCCATCCAAAGTTCATGACCTGTTTTTTTTCCTGTTTCACCACTTACAAGTTTACTGAAGTACAAGATATAGTTAACAAAAAAACTGTGCAGAATGGGATATGTGAAAGCAAAATAGTGATTTACTGAGTCTATTTCTTTGTCCTGTGCATCAGGAAAGAACTGTGAGGCAGCTTGTACAAGCGTTCAACAAAGCTGTATCTGAACAAAGCTAAAAAACACCTACAACCTTGAAGCATTAGCAAGCCTAAATTACTATTCTAAATTACTTTTCTAACAAGCTATAGAAGTAATCATGACACACATATCAGGGGATCGCAGATTAGTAGCCACAGAAACGAGCAGTGGTTTGCTGTTGTAGAATACACATATCAAGAGTTGTTCAGACCATTTGTACGTGTTGTGGCAATTAGGAGTGTTAAGGTTAATATTTCTGCTCACGTTGTTAAAAGATGAGCTGAGGACAATCAAGAGAAGTTCAAATGTCAGCTTTCACTGTGTGCAGTATTTTTCTTATAGGTGTGCAGACGCATTTTAATTTGGTCCAAGATGTACCTTGGATATGCTGTCTGTCTGTTAGTACAATAGAGAAAAGTCCGTTATTAAAAGTATGCCTAGGGCTTTTAATCTCTGTGTAATGACAGCAGAGGGCTTCTGCTTACCAAGGAGGAAAAATCAGCATAGGCAAATGTGTGTGCGTTCCTGCTGTGATGTGTTCCCATTACATGCTAGTCCTTGAGCAGAGAAATACATAAATAACAGAACAGTCCGTACCTTTCCTCTTTTTATGTCTGTACTTAAATCTGCAAAAGAACATCTGGTTCTCAGAGGACAGTTCCTCTGGAAGAACTTGTTAAGGCTGCAGAGATTAAAACAGAGGTGATACTCATCACACTTGCCCCAAATAAATGTAATGCTACAGTAATAATAACACCAGCTCTTCCACAATTAAAAACTTTTTGTGTGTTTTAACAGGCTGAAATCAGGATGACAATGTGTAATAGTGCCATCTGGTGACCTTCTTTCAGATTGTGCAGTGAAAATATGTGATTCAACATACGACATTCTACTTAGAAACACAACAAGCCTTTAGGTTCAATTTTTTAGATTCCAGTTCCTTTGAAATTCAGAGTTATCAAGAGAGGATATTGTATCAGCCCGTTAGAGATAGATGAGGGTATGCTGTTCAAGCATGTGTATAAAAAATTGGAATGTTTGTTTCTCTAGTGATACTGATATTGAAAAAATACAGTTTTTACATATCCTGATAGGCGTATGTGTCTTCTTGCTTCAGCTGGGAACAGTGCTACCCATTCAGTTTGATGAGGAATTCAGATTATTATTTTAATGCACTGTTTCTTCAGCAAGTTAAATGACACCTCCTGTACAGGCAAGCCTTGCTGTTGCTGATTAGAGCTGATCTGTCACGGCATTTGTTGTAGGGTTCAATCTCCTGTGGGAGCAGCAGATTCTCCTCACTCCTGCAAGCCATGGCTCTCCATCTCTTGCTTGATCCTGAGCTCATAGGGCTGAAGATCCTGTTCCATTTCTCAGCTGCAAAGAGCCGCAATAAAATAAAAATACAGCCTCCTAGCTTTGCAGATGGATCGCCTGGAGATCTCTGTACCCCTGCTGGGCCTACTCAGAGACAAGACAAGAAACCTGATAATGCGTCTTGCTTAGCAGCAGTTGGAAAATGAAAGATCATCTTAAACTTTTTCCTAAATATGTTTCCCATTTTCTCCACCTTCTTGTTTCTGAAGAAGGGCAGAGGTAAAGGAGACATGGTTGAGACCTTAAGTAAAAGAAAACTAGTGCATGTACAGTGTTATTATTATAAAATATGGTATCACATTTCCTGCTCTGTAATTATAGTCACTTGTAATAGGAAATGCCCTTCACCTGTCTATACAGATAATTAGTTATCCACGCTTTAGGCCAGAAAGCAGTTAAGTCCCATCACAGATCAGTCATCAGGTATATCATGTACAGTAAATAAGTTCATGTGAAGACCCAGATGTATGTGGAATGATTTTAAGCAGGTTACCAATATTGCAAGTATAAACAGAAATTTGCAAATAAATAAGAATTTTTAACAGGCAAGAATATACTCACAAGTACTATGATTTTATTTAATGGCAGTGGAATAAAAGTACTGCAAGGCCCACACCAGCAAAAGTATTTTGTCCTTCAAGTCCTTAAATTCCGGAAGTCAGATGCCTTTGTTAAATTTTGTAAGCTTGATAGGCAAGATGAATGTAAGTTCAATTTTTAGCTTTCTTTTGTTATTGAAGGAGTTCGATTGGATATATTGCCCTTCTGAGCACAGAGAGTGTAAGCAAGCTTATTGAAATAAACAGCTTTCATTAAAGTATCTCTAATGAGGTTCTGCATTTAGAATCACACCGGGGTTGAGGCTTATCTACCTCTGGAGATTGTCCAGACTCAGCCCACGTCAGGCAGCTCAGCTACTGCAGGTCATGTCAGGGCCATACCTGGCTGGACATAGGTACCTCGAGGAAGAGAGGATCCACACTGCCCCTAGGAAATCTGTACCCCTGTTTGACCACCCTTGTAGTTCAAAACCATTTCCTTCTGAAGGTTAGGAAGACGTTTCTTGTGTTTCAGTCTGTGCCATTGCTTCCTGTCCTTTCCCTGGGCACTGCTGAGAGGGGTCTGGCCGCTTTACACTCTCCTGGCAGGTACTCATGCACATGTGAAAGCTGTCCCTGGACCTGCTCTGCTCCAGACTGACCAGCCACAGCTCTCTCAGCCTCTCTTCCTATGACATGATCTGGTCTGCCTACTACCCTGAACATCCAGAATGGAAACAGGCAATCATTTTTTCTTCCTATGGGCAAATCCAAGAGTTCGGCCTCTTTCCTCAGACTGAAAACTGTCAGTATTTTAAGGAGTTATTTTCATGTCTGGGTATTAATTTTCCCTGGGTTTTCTGAGACCACCATTAATTTTATACAGAACACCCTCACATTTGTTTCATATTTGAAGTTAAAAGGAAGCAAGAAATGAGATTAGGCTGAGTCACATACACTGCATCAAAGCAGGTAATTATGTATCAGGAAGAATTCTTTTTGGTAACCTCCACGTCAGTTTTTAGCCAGGGCAACGTGTGTTTGCATATTGCATATTAAGTCTTGTAGATGCTCTTGTCCCACATCAATGTTTTAGATTTTGCAGAGTAAATTCATTGCAATGTAATTCAGCTTAAACTGGTCGGAAGAGGCTCACTTGCTCTGCACAGCATGAGGTTTTGGGGAATGATATGAAGAGTTTAATGTTGATCTGGACTTCTTGCTGCCTATTTAGGGTATCTTAGTAAAAGCATCAAAAAGTGGGGATATGGAGAGGAGATAAAAGAACTCATTAACTGATGTCCATGAAGAACAGGACGTAAGCCAAAGAAGAACAGGTTGTTTGTCTGGTGCTGATGGAATGTGAATGAGTAGGGAACGGGGCACTTTTCTTACAGGGCCACCAAGTAAAAGATGTTTATTGAAAATGCTTGAGATATGCTACTTTTTAATAGCACAAACCTATTCCTGCAGGTCACTTTGACTGTCTTGCTCGGGACAGCCTCATGGCTGTCTCTTGCTGGAGAAATGCAGAGTAGTGCAGAGCTGCCAGAAGAGATTGAGTTGAGATTGAGATGGAGTTTTTGAACAAAAAACAAGGCGCCCTAAAGCACCAATAATGCCAAGTTCTAGAACAACTGATGTACATTATAGAAATCCTTTTATAGCTCTGATTTCTGTTGGTGCATGAACCTGGTATGAGATATACTTGCAATTATGATGAAACAAGTTTAACTGAGAAAAAACCTACTTTTGTTTTTTGTGTGATTATACTTTAAACCAGTCAGTCTAATGGCAGCATTTCTAAAATTTTGGCTTTTTAAATTGTAGACTTGTTTTTTTAAAGACTCTTGTCACAAGAGGAAAGTTTTTGAGAAGTTTTGGTAGCCCTTTCTTACCAGGGCAGGTACATTGGTCATTAGAGTAGGAGCTTTTTTGATCTGACAAGAGGAACATGAAGCTATACTGTTACCTGTTTTCGGGTAAGTACTTGCTTTTTTCAGTGCACAAATGTAGTTTTGGCATATTGGTTTTGCTGTTGTTTGATTCATATTAAATCTCTTGTGAAAAGCACGTAAAATTTGTGTTTATGTAAATGAGTTATTCCAATGAAACATACAGAAATGCAGTTTTAATGATAATAAAGTATGAAGCATGTGAAAAATACTTACATGAAATGGTAGTAGTTAACCTTTTGCTTGCAGAATCATACCTTGGTACCTGGCCAGCAATAGGAGAAAACAGATGAAACAATGATGTGACTATGTTCTAGAGATTACTTTAAGCAATTTTTTTACCCACTCTCAAGTCTTGTAGGAAAACATACCAATCTCTGATGAACTTTTCTTCAAGCACAACACAAAATAGAACTAAATGAGTTGTTTAATTGCTTTAGACTGTCATGATGGACTGTCACTAACTGTTCACAGTGGAAACCAAACACCTTCTTTGTGAGCAATCTCTGAAGTATTAACTAGGACCAACTCGAAGGGTCTGTTTTCTATTGAACTGACATCTCATTGAAAACTTGGACTTCCAAGGAACTCTAAACAGCATTAAAATTCAGTGGTCTTCTCCCTCCTCCCCCCCACTCTTTTTTTTTTCTTTGAAATTACTAGTAACAGAGCTTGTTCCTGAGAAGCTGATATTTTTCTCATGATGGGAAAATAAATTTATTATTTCCTTTATTTTATTAACTGTTCCTTCCTCAACCCATTTCTGTGCCTCACAAATTAAAAAAAAAAAAAAACAACAAAAACCAAACATTATATTTACTTAGTTACAGCAGCATTTAATTTTGTAAGGCAATAAAAATACATAGAAAGCCACATCTGCTTGCTTTCATGTACACCCAGATGAGATTTACCTGGCATAAGACTCCTCCAGTATGGGTATTATAATCTGACTCTCTTTATAGTCTACAAATAAAAGTGAATGCATCTGCAGTGCATATCTAAGACAAAAATTCCTGTGTTGCACCCAGGAAGTGTGTTTTTATTTTGTGATGTGCAAGGAAACTATAAAAGTCCATCAGAGTTATATTACTACATTTAAACTAATGGACCCTCTCTTAGTCACCTGAACCAAGTTTGTCTTTAATTATATATTCTCTGCGAGGAATGAAACATCAATCAATTTTAGGGCTAAGTTCAGTTCATTAAAATGCCCTAGGATCAGCTGATTTCCTTCCAGTTACTGGGCCAGGTCTGACAGTCCCTTAAAGGTGAAGATCCTTTCGAAAGAGACAAATAATCGAGCAGGTATGTGAGACATGAGGTGAGGTGCAGTGGGGTGCTGCACCCCACCTTTTTAAGGTCCACTTTATTCCCCAGGAAGACTCTCCAGATATGGCTACACAAAAAGTCCTCAGAAGAGTGACCAAGGCTGCTAATACAGGATTGACCTGTGTCTGGGATCCTTTTAGCTAGCAACCATGATGGGCAGGAAGGACATGGTTTTCTGCCTAATGCGTGGCAGATATTAGGATCACATTGCCATGAAGCCTTAAATCAGACCGAATTTCATTTATGGCAAGAAAGTGGTGAGTACCTTCAGTATGTAAATCACAGTAACAAAGATTTCAAGGATTCACAAAGATTTACCACCCCCTTTGTTCCCCAACAGAAAGCACATCACCACATGACGGGGAGTAGAAAGGATTAAAACAATTGAATAGTAATGAGTGACTGCCAAATGCAAATTGTAAATTATCAAGAGGTGTAAGAGGGAGTAGAAAAATCAGCTGGCAGATGTTGTAGCATTGCTATTTTGTATCTTCCATACACTTATGATAGAAAAATATCCTAAATCTTTGTAAAAGTAGAACTAGTCTACTGAAGAGTTAAGCAAGATGAGTAGCAGCTGTCAAGCAAAAGGTTTAATTTCAGTTTTCAATTTAGGAATGGGCAGGAACAGGCAGTGGCTTTTGTGACCTTGGCTGAAATAGACACACACAATTGTTTACTTATTTCAGGATTTTCTACTCTCAGCTTTATGCCCATGTCCTAAACATAGAAGCATTTATCAGAAATCCTCTGTAGATACACCAGTGCTTAAACTTCTGTAGGTATTACAGCCCACTCTATAAGCTCTAGGACGTGATGAGAGTAGTGAAAGCTGTGGTTTGCTTATGTGTGTCTCACCAATATTCAGTGCACTGTAGTGGTTTCAGCTGTCTGCAGGAGCTTGCTGTGGCATAGCAGTGTTCTTTGCATTCAGTAATCCAGGGGCAATTTTAAAGCAGTTGCCTCATTCAAATGTGGTAAAATTTAAATTGTTCTAGCAGGGAGATTTCTCTGTGTAGGAGTCCTCACTGAATTAGAGCTAACTAGGCATGCTGCATAAATTATGTTGGGACTAAGTAGGGCTCTGTGGGGCTGTTACTCACCAAGAGTGGCAGAAACGTATCTGTTCTACCACGCACTGTCATAATTCTCTGAAGCAAGAACACTTTGTGACAAGACACTTGCTGTCTCTAAGACCAAGTCCTTCTCTGGTAGCTTGTACAGCCAGTGGCAGGGTGCCTCATGATGTGCAGTCACTCAGTTAAACTTGATGCAAATGGGTGTATTGTAAAAGCCTGCCCAAAAGCAGCTGTGCATCTGAGGGTGCTTTGGCATTTTATCTTTATGTCTCACTATAAGATAAGGGCAATGGATGAGGTTAATGGTGAGCTAAGACTATATGATCGGGGACTGAATATGTTTGGGGAAAACTAATTCTTGGACAAGACCTAAGTTTTCCATATGGGGCTGGATCCTATGTTTATTTCTTCTTTCATGGAAATGTGCAAAATATCTTGGAAATAGGTTCTTAAAAAGACAAATAGGTATTTGGTGGTTCTCTGGGTAGAAGATAATCTTTCTGTCCACAGAGGTAGAGAGTGGTGTTTCATCCTGTACACAGAAAACGATGTGAAAACAGAGACGTTCAAAGCAATACAACCTTCCATTTGTGACCCCTCCTAGACTTAATCTTTTTAGGTTCTTATAGGAGGTTATTAAGACTTGTCTATGATAGCTGAGGCATAGAATGAAGAGAATATAGAGTTGAAGACAACTTTATTATAAAGGTCCATAAGGAGTCCTCATCTCTTGATACAGGAAAGGAGTCCTCAGATCCTACATCATCTTATTCTGTGCAAAAATCTGAGGAACACTGGTGAATTATAGGTAATTAATTTTAAGGAAACTAGCCAGCAAGGATAATCCCTCTGTCATATTAAAAGCTTAGGAAGCCTAGTAATTACTTCAAGTGAGTATCTACATGACAGCTAGGAATTCAAAGCTGAATTGCTTTATAAACCAGCAGGTATTCTCATACCTATCAGGTTAACCTATGCTGGTTAACAAAACAGGGAAGGGAGGGAAAATCACATTTCACAGAATGTTCAGTTTTGAATAGGTCGGTGTGTCGTAGTGATTCAAAGCAAAGCTGTCTTTTAACATGCCTTTGTCTTTTTGTACAAACATCATTTATTCCAGCCATCCAGCAGGAAGCAGAAATACTTGATTTAGTATCATTTGAGTCTCTTCCTACTTTAGGCACTGCTCTGCACCTTACATAGACTTAGCATTCAGCAGCACTGTTATGTAAACTGAATTATACACTACTTTGTTGAGTGGAGGTCAGTAAAAGAGCTTGCAGCCACAGTTCCTGGTACCTGAACAAGGATGGCATTCTGTAGGTTTAGCTTGGGATGGAATTGTTGGCACTATGAGGAGCGGTTACTTGTTTTTTAATTAAGGTCAATATTTGGCAGCACTGTTAATTGGGAAGGGTGATTCTTTGACCAAGTCGAAGCTGTTTGACTTCATACAAACAATGAAGTTTTTAATTATTAAATTGCTGCATTACAATAGCTGTCATTTCATTTAGATACTGTGCTGATTCTAAGTATCAGATAAGCCAACAACAGCACTATGATTCCTTATACTCATGAGTTGATTTTTCTGAAAACTTTAATATTACTGGGTCACTCGTAGGTGAGTGGTGTTAGCCAAGAGCTAATTTCTGAATTATAGGGAATACTGCTAAAAGAGTTATTTATGTAAATGTGTCTGCACCCCATCATTTTTGAATTCTTCATTGTCATGGAGCTGGATTGTTCTGTTTGTGGACAAGGGAAGAGCAGAGGAGGGGGAGAACCAGTGAAGTGAACACAAGGTCAGGGGGGCTGTACAGCTGTTTTTCCTGGGGTTGTCAGCAGCAGTGGCAGTGGTGGTTGCATGGTGCCTGTAAACTTTGAAGTGGATTGCTGCACCACAGTGCTTCTGGGTGCTTCTGAAATGTGGGCAGCAATAAAACAAGTGGCTCTTTGGCAGGCAGGAGCTTTCTCAGAGCAAGTGCTGACATTCAGGAGCCAGCCATAAGCTGGGGCACAGCAGCAGAAAGGTGCATCTTCCTGCCACCTGGGGTGAGGTACCAAAACTTTCCTCTGTCTGTGTCACCACACTCACCATGTCCTACTGTCTGTCCCAGTAGGTTCCCTCTGATGGACATGGGCTGAGCGGGATTTCGTTTTGATGCACTTACATGCAAAGCCAGTGGGCCTCAGTTAGGAATTTGGCTCCAGTTTTCTGTCCTAAGGTCCTCCACTCTTGTAAGACCCCACCCGGAGTATTGTGTCCGGCTCTGGAGTCCTCAGCACAGGGAGGACATGGACCTGTTGGAGAGAGTCCAGAGGAGGCCACCAGGATGCTCAGAGGGCTAGAGTACCTCTTCCCTGAGGAAAAGCTGAGAGAGTTGGGATTGTTCATCCTGGGGAAGAGAAGGCTATGGGAAGATCTAGCTGTAGCCTGCCAGTACCTGAAGGGAGCCTGTAAGAAAGGGAAGAGACTTTTTATGAGGGCCTGTTGCAATAGAACAAGGAGTAATGGTTTTAAACTAAAAGAGGGTAGATTTGGATTAGATATTAGAAGGTTTTTTTACAATGAGGGTGGTGAAAGCCTTGAACAGGATGCCCAGAGAAACTGTGGATGCCCTATATGGAAACCTTCAAGGCCAGGTTGGATGGGGCTCAGAGCAACTTGTGTAGTGGAAGATGTCCCTGCTTGTTGCAGGACCGTTCAACTCGATGACCTTTTAAAGGTCCCTTACAACCCAGACTGTTCGATAATTCTAAGATATATTCACAGGCCTGAAGACTTTTGGAGCTGTCCACAAGTCTGTGTAGTCTCAAATATGCTTTTGCTCAGTGTGTATTGGAATACAGCTCATTTGCTGTGCTCTGCTAAGCAAGAAATATTGACATGATGGTAAGGGAAGATGTGGAAAGAGAGGTTATTGAGGGTGACATTACTTTCAGGAACTGATAAGCCTGCAGAGGAAGAGCCAAACAGATTTTTTTTTTTCTTTTTTTTTTATTCCTTATTCGTTTAAAATAGGATGGTTAAATCAGGCCTCAAATACCTCACAATGACATTTTCTGCTACAATGCTACTGGCAAGATAATTTAAATACATACTCCTGTTCCAAGAAAAGAAGATGACATGTTTTACTCCAGAAGTCCTTGGCTCACTTGTAGGCAATGTTTTTAACCGTGGATTTTCCAGATTCTGCAAAGACTTACTGGTATGCATCTTTATGAGTAATTTCTGTATGTCCAAAGTATAAACAGAACTCTTTGTAAGACGTGAAAAAAAAAATGCTATGCTTATATTGCATTTATTGTTACAGTTTATCTGATTTTATGATGCTTATTTTATTTGCTGGGTCTTTTAAGTTTTTACTTATAATTCATGAGCTCAAAATTGCAAATGAAAAGTTTTCAGTTATCTAATGTTACTGTTTGAATGCTCACTTCCTATGTAGAGAATATTGTAGATGCTAAGTAAAATTATTTCAAGGTAAAATCATTTTGCCATAATAAGACACCATGCTTCAAGTGATTTTCCAATTTATGTTCATTGCCTGTAGTAGATTTATGCAAGTAATAAACTGGGTGCACCTATTGAAATATTTGCCATAAAATATTCTTCTATTAGTAAGATTACAATCTATTTTACTAGATAATAGGCTGCAATAATACAGTTGGTTAGAGTTTGACTGCTTTTATAAATGACATGCTCAATTAAATATTTTAATATCATTATATAAAACGGATTCTGTGTTAGTCAGCTGTTGTGAAAGTATTTAATTTTTGAAGATGAATTTATTAACTTTTTTAATAAAGTGGTTTTGGGATCTATTTACAATGGGATTTGTTTAAAAATAATTAAAAATGAAAAGATGACTTTAAAATGGTAATACAGCAGACTCACAATAATCCACATATTTTTAATTCACATAAAAATTTTCAGTGTCTCCCCTGTTCTCGGGAAAAGAGGGGAAAGACCGTCTCAGAAAAGACTTAACATCAGGTTTCTGTAGCCAGGATTACTAAGCCATTACTTTTTGCAATGTCTGTTCCATACAGCTAGTGCATTCTGATGTGTTACCATAAATAATTGCCGAACAGCGTGTAGTTCTTGTGCTGGTGCTTTTTGTGGCACCACAGTGCACCTGTGAAGGTACTGACCTACAGTTCCCTACAGAGCTCCCCATTACCAGCTCTGATGTGGCACTGGTTCATTTATTCTTCTAGAAATGTGAAATCCCATTTTTGCCATCAACTGAAATAATTTTTGAGTATCCACATGAAAGGATCTCTCCCTTTTCACTTTTTTAGCCCCCAGGCATTGCAGAAAATCTGTAGAATCACAGAATGGTTTGGATTGGAAGGGACCGTAAGGACCATGGCGTTCCAACCCCTCTGCCGTGGGCAGGGCTGCCACTCAGTCAGGTTGCACAGGGCCCCATCCAACCTGGCCTCGAACACCTCCAGGATGGGGCATCCACTGTTTCTCTGGGCAACCTGTTCCAGTGTCTCACTGCCCTGTTCGTAAAGAATTTCTTTCTAACATGTCATCAAAATCTCTCCTTTTTTAGTTTAAAACCATCACCCCATGTCCTATCACTCTCTGCCTGTGTGAAAAGTCCCTGTGCCTCTTTTTTATGAAATTTGTGAGTTTATAAAATATTGATGCTATTCGTGTTAAAACAACAGGAGGGGAAATGTTTTCCAATGTGACTAAGTTGTGTCTGTGCAGTATCAGATAGTGCTTGGAAGTGGTTGTATTTTATCTCACTTCATGCGTCCTTACGTTCAGATGCAGTAATGTGCAGCAGTTTAATATACTGTATTAGCAGTATTTAATATAGCAGTAAAATAACACATTTTATATCCTTTTTTAAAAATAACACTAATGAATGATGTTGCAGTGATGCAACATTCTAGGGGTTTAATAACATTAGGATCATGTTGCTCCACGTGATACTGTGTCAGCAAAAAGTCTCTGCTTGATCCCATGGGCGGTCCTAGGGGAGGGGCACAGAGCAGGCAGCATCAGAAAGCTGTTGCACAATGGCTAATTTAAGTTGTGTCTGAAGCTCATTGTGAAAGTCATGACATATAAATCAGGGTCTCTCACCAGACCTTGAAAAAAGAAAAATAGGCATTCTAAACCATTATTTTTCTAAAGAAACATTCATGGGACATAATTTCTGATGTGGTGATTTAATTCCTTCCTTCTCCTTCCTCTAGAGACATAACTGTTCACTGTTACAAGCTATTCTAGGGGTTTTTTTCCCTATGTGTAATAGCTTTAATACATGTTTTTTCGAATTTTGAAAGATTTAGCAAAGGTCACTGTTTTCTTCAAGTCCCTGTCTCTGTCTTCACCAAAAATTTACGTACTACCATGCCACATTATCACATTGCAATGCTATTGCTGGCAAAAGAATGTAAAGGCAGAAGCAGTGAGAGAAGTAGATTGGTTATGCGTTTTCCCCAGGACTATATACGTAAATTTTAAACAGAGATTTAGCTGCTATTCTTGCTTGAAGTAATTTTCAGTCAAAGATTAAAACGAAATTAATTATACATTGAAATAACTCCGTAGGAATGCTATGAAGAAGTGAGTACATGCCATCATCAAAAAAGCTTTTTTGCTTTTTTGCAGTAACTCCTGCTTTAAAAAACGGACCAGAAAAAAGGGGGGAAAAGGGATAGACACTGCTACACAGTGAAGCCTTGCAGCAATCTCTGAGCTGCAGGGGTTGAAATTCTGTGCCCTTCTGAAGAGGGGAGGAATAGGAAAGGGTGGGGAGGGGAGGCAAATTTTAGTCATGCTCAACGTTTTTCATGATAAAACTTAACCCTTATTTTTTTTGCCTGAGAGATAAGACCTAAGAGAACAGTCTCTGAAGAAGTGGACTGGGACAGAAGAATATTTGGCCAGCGGAAAAAGGAATATTCTCTTCTGGAATTTCATATCTCATGTGCAGTTTTTCCCAAAGATGCATCTGCTTGAACTTTCATTGATCCCATTTCTAAAGGTTTAAAACTCTGCCTTATCAGAACTTTTAGGGAAAAGTGAATGAGCGTTTTTCTTGGGAGTGGGAGCAAGAGGGGAGGCGGCAGAGATAGGAAGGTTTCTGGGTCAGTTTCCCAGCCTGTCTACTTCTTAAATCATTTCCACCCATGGATTAGACTGCAGAAGTGTTTGTGAAGGAGTTTAAGGTACCTGCTGTGCAAGGCAAAATGGCACAATGGCTTTAAGGTGTCTTCAGCCACCCAGGCTCCTTAAGGAGCCTGAGCTTTTGTAGTTTTAAATATCATCCGGTTCCCATAGTTTGATGCCTGCCAGATGCCAGTGGTATGACTCAGAACAGTGCCCTGAATGCTTGCTTTGAAATAGGAAATCGAGGTTGGGGGTGGTGGTGAGATTTTTAAATAGAAAAAAAAAGGAAGAAAAGGTGACATCTTCATCTTTTAGCCCTGTTTTAAGGTACATTTTCTCAGCATCACTTGGACTTAAATCTAAGCACCTTATATTCAGCAAAGCATTAGATGCTTGCACACTTTGGCAGTAGTGGTTTTGATGTTTCGTAAAATTAGATAAAACTAACTCATTAGAACTAAATAGGGGTTTATGAGTTGGGTTTTTTTGGCTTTGCTAACTCTTTTTAAAACCATAGACAGCAGTGCGCCACTGCCTGTATATTACGCCAGGAATAAGGGGTTGTCACATTAGACTTTCAGCTGAAGGATTACCTAAATATTCTCATGTTCAAATAAGAGTATTCAAGGCAGTGCCTTCTCCTGTTGTACAACGTTTTATTTTTTTATTTGTATTTGAAGGTGATTATTTTATATGAAAGCATATCATATCAGTATGGTCACTTTGCTGTCAAATTAATAATTGCATTCTTCTTAAGTATTGTAGGAACTAAATTTCTTTATAAAACCCAAATTAAATAATCTGGTTTTATATTGAAGAGTTCAAGTAATATTTATTTGGACTTCGTATCATAATTTTTACTTCGGCCATGTGGGTTTATTTCACAAAATGTACTACGTGGATTTTGCATTTGAACACAACAATTCAAAGTATATTGTCAAAATATAAATTTTTAAGTAAATCATATTTATCATTTAATTTTAGTTGTGACTTTTTAATATTTTATCAATATGGCTAAGTATTTTGGTGGACATATGTTGTGATGAATTAAATATACTATTGCATTTATACACTCAATTTAGTCAACCGAGTTTCCAAGGAAATTATTGCTGTTGCAACATATATACATGTGTACTGCCCTTAATTTTAAGTACTAGTATAACACAGTAAAGATGGCCTTTTACAATTGCTAGGATGGAAGGATTTAAAAGGCAATATGAATATAGTCCCCTGCTGAGTCCTTGAAATAGTCACTATGTTCCATGGCTTAAGCACAAAATATCCCATCAATGTAGACATGAAATTACATATAATCTTGAATTAACTCTGATTGTCACTTCACATCTAATTCGAGTTTGCTCATGGTAATTTTGACTATAGTAAAAAGCCCGCAGAGGTTTTTGTTTCAGAATTTTCATTTAGTGTACACAAAGAAAGCAATTATATGAACCTTCTTGCTCTTCCATCACAAAAATAAGCAGATTTCTCAAAGTGACACATGAGCATCACTGAGATGCAAAAATGTGCTCACTTTCTGTCACTGATATTTATTTTTATAGGTGACTACAAAGTTCTTTAAAATATCCTTTCTGTCCAGAGTTCCTTCCTGGGAAATAATTTACCCCAGTTTTTCAATCTTCTCTTCCCCTTTACCATGTTTTAAGTGGGGAACAGTGACAAGATCCCATCCCACCAGGAGTCTGCAGAAGTCTAACAACTGTTGAAGTGATGAATTACCAGTGAATTTTGTTGACTAGAAGACAATTCAGAAAAAATAGGTTTTTCATATTAAAATAAAATTTTATAATAATAATAATAACAACAAGAAAAAGAACAATGGCAATAACTACCACCAAATCAAAACCAAAAATTCTGCTTCATTCGAAGTGTAGTGTTTTGGGGGTTGGAGGGGGAGTGTGTTCTTACGTGTTTTGAATTTGCTGCTATGAATATCAGCTGTTAAGGAGAATTCTGTTACTTGCATATCACCAAGTGGATGAAATGCTCTTTTGAAAAATCCTAGCAAAATTCAAATGTCCTCCTGGTTTTTCATCAGGATATGCTCCAAGCATTCGTTGCAGAACCTGACAACATAGCAGTGGTGTGGACTTCTTTGTCCTGGTGCTTGTAATCAGAGGCAATTATTTTATGCTATCCTTCTTACACACTTGTCAAAGCCACAAGAAAAAGGCAGATTCAAGTGTGGGTGCTCACAACTTGACCTTTCCCACATGTCAAGCACTTTCTTATTTCAAGACTTATTGTTTCTATGACCAGCTTATAACCTTTTGTTCTGTCCTTGTTTCACTGATAAATTTTGAAAATGCCTTTGTGTTCCTGTTCTCCTATTTTTCCTGTATATAGAAATCAAGCTTTGAGGTCTCCTCTTTTCTCCTGTTTGCTAGTGTGTCCTTCCCAGCACATGTCCTAGTCAGAACCCATATTTCCTCTTGGCATATGACTAGAGCTGTTCACCATCTTGCAGTTGAGCCTTTGTCAGTGCCTTTTTGAAGGGCTGCCAGTCTCTACTGGCACATCCTAGCATTTAGCTTTTCCACAGTGAAAATGTACATAGCTCATCATTGTCATCCTGAGACAGAATATGACCTTTCTCCTTTTCTGTCATTTCTTACTAATAGTTCCTTGCAACGATTATGTGGCTACTTAATGAACTGTGATTCCCTAGGTTTTGATCACTTCTGCTTAACTGAGGTAATGGAATGTCTTTATAAAACACCTTCCTCTATATGGACATAATTGTAGAGACTTATCCGAAATATGCAATTTTATTTACTTATCAGTGTAATTCCAGTGATTTTCACTGTTCACTTACTGTAGGTGAATTCTGAAATTAGATGGCAATCCATATTTAAACAGCAAGCCTCTGAAGCCAATGAAGTTCTTCTGTGCACCAAATCATTAGAAATCACGCTAAAAAATTCCATTATGATTTTGTTGAATTTTAACAATGTTTTTTAAAAAAACAGACTACTGAGTTCACAGATTTGATTAGAATCAGGTTTGGCTTCATCAGTACTGAAGGGCTTAAAAATGCTTAGGCAGTGAGACAGGGAAAACATAGTTTGATTTGCAGCTTTCTGCCCCGGTAGCTGTCTCAGGACAGACAGCATGAACAGATCTTTTTTTTTTCATTCTCTTCTCAGAGGTGTTGTTGCTGCTGTGTATTTTGTACCCAACATGTATTTTTTATAAGGTTGTGAATTAGGTCCTGTGAAATTATCAAAAGCTTTACAAATAATAAAAAAAGTCAAACTCATCTCTTAACTCATACACTCCCTTTTTCAGTGTCACAAAACAATTCAAGTGAAAAACAGCAATATCTGAGTATAACAGAGTATTTCAAGGCAACACTCAGTCTCTTTCTTTGACCTTTTCCTGTCTGTTGGGGAACATCTGCACTGTTTTCATCAAACAAGGACAGACTTCATTCAGTGCTGTCAGCCTTATCTCACAGCAAGGGCCATATTATAACATGCAGGGAAGGACATGGATTGATTTCCAGTGCATCATTAGTATAAAGAACTCATCAGTCAAATAACTGATACTACCAAACGCACTACTTAAGCGTCAGCATTCTTCATGAAGTCCAGCAAACCAGAAGAGGATAAAAGACAGTTTTATCAGAAAAAAAGCTGTAACATGGTTTTGGGAGAATGAATAAAATATGTACTCAAACAAAACAAACCAAAACAAACATTAAGAACTTTGCATTTTTGAGTTTTCTTAGCTTGAAATCAATAGTAAAGCCAACGAAACACTCAAACAATTGGAAGATGCACTATGCATACACCTGTGAATATAGTAATTTGTGCAGAGCAAGAAACAGCTGTGATGATGCACGCACATTTTAGTAATTGAAAAGTATACATATAAACTTCGGGAAAATGCGAAAAGAATGCTTTATACATTTATTTCACCACTCTGCTGATGATTCTGCTTGCATTGATTTGGTCTTTCTTGTAACGGGTTACCATGTTGGTACATGCTTACTGCTGGGCTGACCTATGTTACAGTACTGAAAGGAATGTTTGTTTTGCAAATTTCCTAACATCAAAAGTAAATAATTCTGAAAATATTTCTAAGATACTTTGAATTTCTTCTTCAAATTTATATATGCATTGCAACAATAAAAAGCGTTCTGAGCATCACACAGAAATAGCTCTTCAAATGTTTGTTTTTATCACTGACCAAAAAACATTGCCCAAGATGCCTGGGATTTAACTAGAAGCAGATGGAATTAGAAATATCAATTAACAAGGGACTAGTAAAGATGCTGGATGATTAAACCAAATATTTAGCTCATTCTTTGAATTTTTTGCATGAGATTGGCAAAGCACTTTGCAAAAATTCCATATTATTATCTTAAATTTGCAGATGTGGAAACAAACAGCAATACAGTACATCAAAGGGGGTAACCCTTTGGTGTCAGTAAGTAGTGCTTATTTGTAAATATTCAAAACTCTGTCGTTTGTTCTGAATGTGTGGCAATGGTGCAAACTCCTCTAAAAGGAAAATCATCACAGAGAAGACAATTTTATCTCTTGGCAGGTTGCTCTTGTTCTTGTAATATTTTTTGTGGCTAATCCGAAAGCTGCATATTCGTTGAGGACCTGCTTCACAAAGGTTCTTAAGCACACATTTTAGTGGGATCAAAGATACACTTAAAAAGATTTTCAGTTTCAAAATAGGCACTGAGTTTCCAGCATTTGGGGCAAGCATTCCGCAGGGCTGCAGAGCCTGTGCAGGGCAAACAGAATTTGCCGGTTATAGGTAGACAGCAGATTTAGTTCTAGGTTCAACAAACGTTGTGTGACCTCCATGTTTTACTGCATTCTGCTAGATATATCACAAGAAGCACTCATAAATATCTCTGTTCTCTTTTCTCCTCCACCTCTGCTAGGACTGCCAAGGTCATCCAAGTCTTACCTGTCTTAATAAACACTAAAGCTCTCAATAAACCTACTTTAGGTCACCATTGTCTTTGCAAGACTAGAGGAAGTGGCTAGAGAATATTTTTAAACCTTCCATTTACTGGCAAATGAAGAAGAGCTTAGATCAGCTCCTGCCTTAGAGGAGTATAACCATATTGCCTCACGCAGTAATGCTCATCATTGAATCAATACTATTTTTCATTTTGTATTTTAAGGAATTCGATAAATCCATATAAAAATTCTACATAGGTGCCTGCTTGGGTGCTTCCAAACTGTAGCATGAAAGCTTGTATGACCATTTTCTGCCCTCAGAATTGTAGAAATTCTGTCCCTGCTCTCGCTTATAAAGGTTGAGAAGTGATAGGACATACAAGATTCAGCAGTACTAACTGGTGCTGTGTGGTCTGTACCAGCATTTAAACCAAGAATTTGGCTGCAGTATAAAGAACGTAATTCTGTTTTCTGACTAGAAACAGGAAAACAAGATCTAAATCTAGGTCAAGCAGTTGACACCTTCTTTGTTAGGTTTCACATTTCTTTCTAGCTCTTCCTTTTTGTGCATAATTGAGACCATTTACCTGCCCAAAATGAAGGAAATGCTAAAATGCAAACATACAAAGCATTGGTATGAAGTGCTGTTGCTGCAGTCCTTGCAGCCTCTTTAGGGCTTTGTCTGACCACTCCCCCAGCTGACAAATCCGTGACTCTCTCTTCATTTGTAAACAGCTCTGACCAAAATGTATAGACTGGCAGGTGAGCACCCCCTTTTTAAAGAAAATGTTAGTAAGATACAGTGTACTGAGCCAAGTTCTGTAACTACCATGTGGGAAATCCGAGGCTGCTTTGCTGATGTGAATGGAGTTCCTCTGGTGCACAGTTGTCTCACATCTAAGTAAACTTGTGAATTAACATTGTTTAAATAAAAATGTGTGTATATCGAGGGGAAGACAAATTTCTTATTATGGAGCTGGCATTAGGCTCCCTTATCTCCCAGCAGACCAGAAATCTAGGTACAGCAGGCTTTAAGAAATGGATATTCTCGCAGTGTGGGAATAATTTTTGTCTTTAAAAAGTATGTGAATGAGTTTTGAGGCTTTTAAGAGAAAAGTGTTGTAGTACCCACAGACCTGTGCTAGTACACACAGGAAGTGTCCAGGGATAAATGCATTCTTGTTCTAAGAGAAGAAATGAAAGCAAGGTCTTGTTCCCTCCCTTCTCCCAGGCAAAGTTATGCCCCAGCTCTGCCCCAGCAAGTCACAGGGAGGAAAGAGATGTCACAAATTTGTCTGGTCAAATGCCAGATCCTGATTATCCTTTCCATTTGCCTAAGGGACAGCACAGCTGATCTAAGCTGACTGTAAAGCACCTCTGGTAAGAGTGATTTGGATAGCCTAAGGATCTTATATTTAAATGCGACTTAAGTCCACTACTAATTTTATTCCATTTGAAGGAAAGATATTTGTGCAAAATTACTTAGAACTTATCTAGTTGTCCGGCACAGCAAAATCCACATAGAGATGGAAGTGAGATTTCGTCATTGTTTCTGTGGCTCCTTCAAAGGACTGTGGAAACAGTTTGGAGTTTTCTTCAGTAACCCTGCTATTCCCCTTCAGTGTTCATCATCCGTGTGAGAGAAGCAGCAGATCAGTGTTTGCCCCAAGTCCACAGAGGACTACCCTTCTTCTCACTTCAGTGGTTTATAGTCAACAGCAGTAAAAGATACTTAGCAAAATTTCTGCTATGCTGGTCTAATCTGGTGATCTACGCAGGCATTCATTGTATTCACATGTAGGACAGGACACAACAAGGAGAATTATGTGACTCCTGCCTTTGGTTGTGTGTAGCTATACCAGGGATGCTATGAGAATCAGTACACAGCAAGGAAAGAAGCCTCATTTATCACAGTGTGGATGTGGGCTTCCAGTGAGACTCGGCTTAGTCTTCCTGGGACTTATATAAAAGTCTTTTAATAATAAAATATTGGAAAGAGCAATTCATGTTATCCAGAAAAAGATTCAGTTTGAGGAACGCTGTAAAATAGATGTAGAGTACTTCACAAACCACTTGACAGATGTGCAAAATGCAGGTGAAACACAGCAGCCATGTGGCAACATACTACAACAGTGTGTGGCAATGTAAATAAAAATAAAGAAAACTGTCACACTCTTCAATAAATATTTAATATACACCAAATAGCCCTGGTTTTCCCAAGAGGTTTCTTAGTCTCTCTCTGTCCCAAATTATTGTGTTGTTTTACAGTGAACTGTAGCTGTCTTTCAGAGAGAGATAAAGGGATTTTCTTTGATACACAGAGAGAACTAAAGGTGTTAAAATCAGTAGAAGTTTAACACTTCAGGAGCAGGCTTAGTGGTTTTCAGTCCACTCTTTTAAAAATGCTTTGTAAACGCAATCATCACATTACTTACATAAGGCTTAAAATAAACACAATTACTGAAATTTAAATGCTACAATCTTTCCTCCTGCAAGCTCTCTGACTGAACAAATCAAAGGCTTGGTGTAGGGATATGGATACTTTATTTTATCTTGCACTGTGAAAATATTTTTTATTAGTTTCGTGTCATTGAGACCACACCTGGAGTATTTAAATCTGAAAAATATTAAAACGATCTAATTGTATACTTAACAAGTGCTTACAATATATTCTCTAGAAATCCAAACTCACCATGCTCACTTTTTCTGAATACTGCTCAAACGTGCAGATGGTGAGCACTATTTAGTGACAATAAAAATGGTAAATATGGTGAAAGGATTATTTTTGTGTCCACTCAGTTCATCCTCCTGTCTGAATTACTAGTCTTTGTCTGTCATCTAAGACTTTCTGACACATACCGTCATTTGATGTGGTGTGTTGTTACAATATCAGCTGGCATGAAAAAAGTAAAGAGGAAAAATAATAAAATCAGTATTACTTGAGAAGATCAACCCTGGCTTGTTGGAGTCAGGCAAAAGATTACTTCACTGCAGGTTCTGTTTGTTGCTGCAGTACCCATGTCTAATATAGTAGTTACATTTTACCATGGAAACAGACTCATCTTTTTATTTCCAATCATAATCAGTATGGTATTGTTCAGTTGGCTTATCTCTAAAGCCTTTCTAATTGTTATTTTTGGATTATAATTGCACATGGTCTTGGAAGTTAAACTTTCCTGGTGCTGGGAAAGGAAAGGCAGTTAAAATTAAAGAAAATGTAAAGAAATAGTTTGCCAAAATGGGGACTTTGCAATTAAGTGGGAAACAGTACATAATTTTAGTGAATGGCTTCATTTTAACCACATGTACTAAAAAGACAAAAGAATGGTGTGGTGGTTTGAAGGGGCTGAGTTGATGGACAAGGTTTTAGACCAATCGCTTCTCACGATTTTGCATATAAAAGGCACTGAGGAGGGGAAGTTT
>VWZT01008133.1:24722-64640 GCA_013397055.1 Pachycephala philippinensis
AAAAAGGAGAGTTTTGTTGTAATCTTTACCATTCTTTTATCACCTTTAATTCTGTTAGTAATAAACTTCTTTGTATTCTTTAAAGTTTTGAGCCTGCTTTGCCCTTCCTCTAATTCTTATCTCACAAAAAGTAAAAAGATGCAAAACAAAACCACCACAAATGGCTTTTCTGTGACTCTGTAATAGTAAGGTTTTGGAGATGATAAATACCGACCATATTTCTGCCATGAATGCTGCAGAAATTAATGAGTGGCATTGCAGTGATGAATACATTACCATTTTTCCTGTCATTTGATTATGATTATTTTGAGATATGTGTATGAAATCTCATGTCTGAGAATACAATTTCACATTTATAAAACCAGTACTGAAAACCATTTTCATTCAGAGGCATGAAAGCTAGATGTTCAACATAAATTAGCAGACTGCCATTGACGGGAGCAAATCTACACCTATTGCTTATGGCAGAAAAGCTAGGATTATTACTTGTGATGTTAGCACATGACACACAATAAAAAATTTTAAGAAATATGTTCTAAGCCAGCTATACCTGTGTGATTGGCCCTACTTGTTGTACCAAAAGAAGACAAAGGTTGAGGACATCAACACTTCACTGAGTTAAAACAAAATAGCTAGAGTGCAAAATGGCAACCTCCAAAGAACGCTAGCTAAAAAGTTCATTTTAATTTACTTTTGTTGAACTTGCCTGTTACGATGAGCACAGAAGTTTGTCTTTAAGCAGATTCTGAATGAAAGTGAGAAGAACAAAAAGGAAACAAATGCTTATGGAGAACATCCAGAAAAGAGTGTGGAGTAGTAGTCACAAGTAGTAAATGGAGCAGAGGTGGCCATGGGAGTAGTGTGTCTGATGCATTTTGCAGCAGTTGAAATAGTGCAAACAAGTAAAAATATAAATAGGCTAAAGGAACCAGTGTATTTGTGTTTTATCCTTTGTCTTAATGAATGAAAAATCCTTTTAACAGAGAAGACGTTTTCAAATATTTAAAGCATGACACTCATGTAACATGTTGTAAGAGTGGGAGAAGTTTCTTTTCTAACAGAAACTGAAACACAGAAAATTGTCTTATAGAGAATGATTTCTTCAGCCTTCTTTATATCACTAAGGAGGCATCATGCCGAGCATTTAGATTGGAGACAGATCAAAATGCAGATGCTTTATTTGGTTACCCTAATAGCTTAATAGGCTTTACGGATTATTAGTCTCACAAGCCTTTTTGAGCTTATAAAATCCTAATGTATTTGCTATTAGAAATTATGAGCTCAGTCCCAAAAACTCTTACTTGTATGAGCCTCTTGGTGTCTTGCCTGATCTTTAAGGGTCTGCAAGACCACCATTCTCTGCTTACAAAAATATTGTAGAAGACAGGAGGAAGTGTAAGAAATTCCCAAGGGGAGCCAGTTAGCCTCTAAAACTACCTTGTTCCACTCCACTCAATCCCTTCCTAAGGATTTTTGCCCCATTTACATTCATGCTAACCAAAATGGAAATGGATTTATGTGGTAGATATTAAACAAAACTGTATTTATTTAAAAACTGTGGTTTGGGTGGCACTGATGAGGAAGAGGAGTCATTGCCTCGAGTAGGAGTGTCAGGCTACAAAGTCTGTTCAACTGCATTTGAATTCAGAAATCTAACTCTTCACAAATCTACTCTACAATACATCTCCCCTACTTTGCCATGGTTTTTGCAGGGATAAAGTTACACTGCTGTTATCCCCCAAACTGCTGGTGACCACCCATTTGTGTATTCTAGCCTTGCTTTTTGTTTTGCTTTATGATGTTGGTTTTGCATACTAGACCAAGTCTCCTTGACCTTGAAGTTGATGTTAAGTCCCTTTATATTGTCATCCTTAGTTCAAAATTGATTCTGATGGGAGTTTAGCCATATGACTACATTTCTGGCTGGAGCTGCTACAGCAATAGCCTTAAAATATCTTGGAGTGGAGTTACTTGAAAAGGTGTAATGAAGAGTTAGTTATGAAAACTAGTTATGAAACTTGATTCTTCAGTGTTCAGGGCTCTCTGGTTGACAGGCTGCTTTTTTTGTTTAACACTTACAACTGTTTGATATTTTTATAGGTTTTTTCCCAGATGTTTCTCTCATTCAGTGGTGTAGTTCAGGGAGGAGAGAATGACCAACCATTGCTGCAAGACCTTCTGGGTCAAGTACCATAAATGTGTACATTTTAGAGTGAACCGACAGGGGTCATAATTGCATCTCTCGGTGACACTTACTCAAAAAAAATTCAGCAGACAAATTCACTGCCAGCAAAGTAGTTCTGTTGATCTCTTGTGAAGAAATGAGATTTGCACTGCATAGCATTTCCCACCCAGGTATTTAAAGTTCTGTCAGATATTTCTGTCCACAGTAAAGGTCATATGTAACTTTTAGTCTTAAGATCAGTGACAGGCCTTCCAGAAAATCTGGCAGTTTTACAGAAAAATGCAAGACAAGACAGTGAATATGTTAGTGCTATAAAACTTACAAATGAAAAAGAAAAAGAAAGAAAGAAATAAGAAAGATTGATTCTGAAAGGGCTGAGGGAAAAAAAAATAACACAATTAAGTGGTCCTTCTTCTGAGTGTATCAGACTGAAGATCAGAACAGAACCAGATTAAGAATCCTGAATCAAACCTTTTCTGCAGGAGATTCTGAAATCTTTTTCATCAAGCATGTGGAATGGCATTATTTCTGTTTAAGACCCTGAAACTGTAATTTTCCTTAATGAACTTTAAAAAGGCATAGGAAAAGTCAATTTTTTGTTCATGTACAAGAGTGAGTCCCCTCCTAATGAAAGCTCTATTCTATTTCTTAGAATAACCTCAGCTATGAAGAAGCCAATATCTTTTACCCATAACTTTTTCAGGAACCCTTGGTCTTGCTGCAGTCATTGCTGAAAAGTTTTGCTCATTTCTTGGGGAAGATAAATACAAACATATGGGATATAATGTATAAGAAGAAGGTTTGCTTCTCAGTGTATACTAGACTTGCTCTTGCATAGTGCCGCATCACTATGCTCAGTCCTTTAATGCAGAAATGAAACTTGCTTGCTTTAACCTGTTTAATCCTAATAAGTGGCTTATGCCAATCCACGTTTACAAGGTTGTCCTCACAAGGATAACGCAGCAAAAATAGCATTTTATAAATGAAACTGAGATTCATCTTCTTGGTTTCTGAAATGAGAAGAATTTGTAGGTATTAGACACTAGGCATGACTTTGCGTAAGCAATAAATAAGGCAAATTTAGAGGAGATAAATGACCTAGAGGATTAAATACTTTTTTTTCACCAGGAAAAAGCAGTTCATAAAATTTAGATCACAGCACAATATTTGTCTTCAACTAGTGAAAGAAGGAAACAAACGAATTAAGGAAATATAATGTATTTTTTTCTACAAAAGTCAGGCATGCAGACATCACAATAAACTGTGAGGTCCTAGATGACAAAAACAAAGTGCAGAAATTATTCTAGTTCTCCTTTCTGTACAGGGCTACGTATTCTGAGAGACAATATGCCTGAAGTAATTAAACAAATTAGTGCTCCAATTACCTGTTGGAAGAATTACATGAAAATTGATAATAAAAGACTTGCTTCAAAGGCTTTAAATCACTCTATTCCAATTAAATAGCAAGCAGAGTATGATTATAGAAAATTCATAGTTTGGTGATGCCAGTGGAAAAAAACTTCTCTTTCGAAATACATTTTATGTAAGCAGAATGCACATTGTCACATCAGGTTTTTATAACTCTGTAACTTCTTTTTTTGCAGAACTTGTGATGAAAGTGATTAGGTTTTGTTTGTTTGGAACATTTTTACTTCTGGTTCTCTTGGTGTTCTGATATACTTAATTGTCTTTAGCTACAAGATAGGCAGTATCTTTCTTACTAGGTTTTCAAAGTACCTTCATCAGAGACATACGAAGGCCCCTTTGTTGAGTGTTCTTTCATGGTCCTGGAAGGCATGATTATCTTGTGCCACAAACATTTCGAGATCACTGTGGTTTTCATAGGAAAAGATACAATCATAGATCTCAGGATTAGTCTTCCTTGGGAAGTCCTGGTTGGATAGATTTAGTCAACAGGTCTACATTTCTCTGGAAGATTTCTGTCCTGTGTTTCTGAGAGATAAATAACATAAATCAGTGCCTTCCCGGCAAAAAATCAGTGGTTAGAATTCAGCCTGCCCCTGGGTCTGTGACTGCTTCTCGGGCAGAAAAGAAACACTTTATAGACAGACAATATAGGCAGTCATTTGATCTTTTATTTAATAAGAAGTTAGGTAAGAGAAAAGCACCACTGATTCTGTGGGTAGCACATTTTCTTCAGGCTCACAACAATTTGTACTTTCTGTGTTTTAGTAGCATTTTTGTCTGTTTTAGTTTTCCATCTCTTGCCTTGTTTTCATCCAAGATACCATGCCTTTTTCTGTGGCCTAAACCAAAAAATGAGTTTTTCTGTATTCATACAATTGCGAATTAAGCTGGTATAGTATGTTAGCCAATTTATTTCCGTCAGCGGAATTAATATATGTAGCTTCTCCACAGAGCTGATGAGAATCTGGAGAGCAGTTTTTCAAAAGAGTGTACAAGAACTTCAATTCTGTGTTGGCTTTTAGGTCCAAAGTCTTTGGTGAAATGGCCAGTCCATTCCCATGCAAATCTGTATTTTGCCATTCTCTAGCTGTGCCCAAAAGATTGCTAGAGATTGGAGATGCTGTGATAGATTCTGTTAGTACCACAGAATCTGCAATCACCCAGGTCGATTCCCCAGTCCTTTTTTCACAGATGGCACTACTAATCCAGCAGACAGGAGCAGCTCTTCTTTATACCCAACCTGAGCAAGCCTTCAGCTAGAAATGAGACACGAAAGGGTTGGAATCCTGTTATAGTTCCTGCTTTGCCATCCTTTAATGAGCTCAGAGAGTAGTTTATGATGTTGTCCTTACTTGCCTGTGACTCTGACTGAGGTGGAGGCCAGGAGTGAAAGCAGAGAGTGGTGTGGCACGTGGCTGAGCCACAGCGTGACTGCTTGGTGGTATGTGAAGCTGCCCTGGATGCTGCTGTTGGGAGAGGCCAGGCATTCCTTTATCTGGGAGAAACGGTGACACAACTCACCATAATTTGCTATAGCATTGGGAAAGGAATTTTAATCACGTATTGTTTTTTTTAAACAGCTATTGCTGTGAGAGTGGACTTGCATAGGTAGGATATGAAGTGACTTAATGCTTTTTGCAGAAATATTCAGGCAATAGGTCCTGTTGGAACAGTTGAACTCTCCAGATCACCAATGCAGTTTTATCTAGCTTGTCAGGGCAAGTAACTGGATCTTGAGCCCCCAGTTTTCTCAGCTCTCAGTGTTGTGTGTCAGACACCCATGACATTAAACTACACCAAAGTCTCAAAACTTTTGCATCTGGCTGTTTGCTGGGAGAGGCTCCAGGCTGAGCGGACAAAATCCCAACAATCTGCAGGGTGGAGGTAGAGCCTGACTATATGACTTCAAAAGCCCTTGTCAGGAAAGGTCTGGGAAAAGGTGTGAAATAGGAGCACCTCCTACAGACAAACTTTATTATGACCATAATAAAACCATAATTTGCATTGCAAAATGTGTCTTTTATTTTCACTGTATTTTTGCTTTCTATCTAACAAATTATAAGATGGACACCTTCTTTCAGCATGCTGTGGAATAAATATCACTTCTTTTCCTGCACGCACAACCAGATCGTGCTCTCAATTAATTTAGTTTTATGCTAATCCCATGAAATTAATTCAAAGGGGTGTGAAATCAGACTTTGAGCCATTTTTTTATTGTTGTTTTGATCTGTTGGACATGTGCCGGTGTCCCCTGTACTTTTTTATTAAGATTATGATTTTATCTGATCTTAATTTTTGTCATGTAATTGCTAAATCTCTATGAACCAGAATGCAAAGGTTTTGATAATTCAGATTTAACTAGAATATTGAAAAACATGATTGGTTTGAAAGGTGATTTCTGTGATTGTCTTTAGGAAAGTTCAGTTTGCACACAAAACACTGTTAGCAAGAATTGAACACTGACAGTTCTAATGATTCTGTCCCTTTCAATAAGCACAGTTTTGAACCAGAAGAAAAAAAAATTAATATAATAAGCACACTTCTGATATCACCATTGACATCCACAGCACAACTGCAGGAATACTATTTATGAAGCATATTAAAAATGTACATACACAGAGATGTCGACTGTAAAATTGTCGGTAAAGCAAACAGGAGGCAGACAGACTTCAGGAGTTCTAATCTGTGTTTGTCCTCATTCTGTCCACACACTGTTTCACAAATGGAAAGATGACTCCACAAGATTCGAATACTTTTATTCCTTTGACTCTCTTCATCATCATTACAAGCACAAAAGCTGGTTAATGGAAAAGACCATGTATAGAACCTCATATAACAAAAAGTAGTTTAAATTCATAAAATCCTGGTTGGATACTCACAAACTCCCACACGAAAGAACCGTGTTTACTGACAATTTATCTTGAAACAGACTGCAATTATCCTAATCTCAAGTGAGTATTGTGAAAAGAATGTGTGTATTCACTGAAGTTTTTACATGCTTGCAGAATGATTGCAAAATCATGTTGAACTAGAAACATGTAGGTTCATAGCAATGGGAATTTTCCAGTTTATGGATTACTTCCTGACAGATTAAGACTGCAAAGCATATAGCGATTTCTGTTTTACCTTAACTAAAAGTTTTCTTTTTATGACTAATTTAATGGTATTAAAACGTTATCCTAGGGAACTAGGTTGTTCCTGCCTGGAGCAACCAGGTTTTTGAAGATCCAGCAGTATGTGCACTACCTGGAAACAGATTTATTTCGGGGTGTTAAAGCCAAAAACATGCTAACCTGTTCCAGGTTAACCAGGAACTGGAGTTTGGATATTAAATAATCAGCAAGTATATATACTAAGGCTCAGAAAGTATTTTTACTTGTCTTAATGGAATTCATACCCAGAGTATTTCATTAAGAGGGCCCAGATTTGCTGTGCAAGTTCAGGTCTTAGTTTCAAATCCCCTCTGTCTTGGGTGACTTCACTCAGTGCAAGGATGTGGTTTTTGTTAAAATTCTCCCCAATCCTTCCATTTTGTGTACCTTTTACACTGAAGAAAGACTGAGCTGGGTAATATTGAAAGCAGTGGGATGTAATGGCCTTCTTGTTGGTAAGTGCAGATAGTTATGACCACACTTCTTACTGAAAGCAGATAGCTGAAACAGTGGGATCATCCCTCTCAGATACGGAGCTGTGCCAGTCCCTGAATCAGAAGTGTTCTTGGAGAACTGGATTTCCATGGGCGTTGTGTGATGTGCCTGCCAATGAGATAGGAGAAAACAAAGGCAGCAGGGAAGTCTAACATACAATGAAAGAAGCACAGGGTTCCAGGGGAAAAATCATGAAAGGAAAAGACCTCATGTCTACAACTTCCCCTCAGAGGAAGCAGAAGGCCGGGCACTGATCTCTTCTCTCTGGTGACCAGTGACAGGACCTAAGGGAATGGCCTGAAGCTGTGTCAGGGGAGGTTTAGGTTGGATATCAGGAAAAGTTTCTTCACCCAGAGGGTGGTTGGGCACAGGAACAGGCTCCCCAGGGCAGTGGTCACAGCACCAGCCTGAGAGAGTTCGAGAAGCATTTGGACAGTGCTCTCAGGCACATGGTGTGACTCTTGGGGATGCCCTGTGCAGGGCCAGGAGTTGGACTTGATGAACCTTGTGGGTACCTTCCAACTCAGCATATTCTGTGATTCTGTGATTCTATAACAGAGGCATTTGGGGAGTAACTAATGGCTAAAAGGATGCTTACAGCTGGGCTAATGGCATGATCTTGTGCCTGTGACTTCTGCAGTGCTTAGAGATACCATACTTTAATTGAAATTGTAGTGGAATGGAATTACATAAAAGATGGATGGAATTACTGTGAGTTTCTCTTCTCTTGCTAATTGAAAGAACTTGCAGATTGTGATTTTGGCTGGTGTCTGTAATAACATTTCTCAGCAAAAGTCTCAGAGGAATTTCATGTTTTGCAGCGAAGCTCACCTGGCAGCTTATAGGTGAAGAAATGCTTTTTTCATAGGCTGTAAATGGGAAAAAGAGGTGAAACACAGATAGAGCCTGAGGTAGGACCTGTAGCTGCTTAGGCTGCCACCCTCACTACTTCACCATGAACTCTCTCTTGCTTTCCTGTAGATACGGTTTCCTATTACATCCATGTAAGTCCTCCCTCACTCCGGCACATCTGCTTTCCCCAGTGCCTTATTCTCTTTCATCACAACGGGAATTATCCTTGGAGCTGCATGTTTAGCTTAAATATTAATTAGGAAGCTTTTCTGAGAGGACCAGACTTTGCAGGGAAGAGCAACAAGAGCCACTGCTTCTGCATGGACAGTGGTTTCCATGCATGCATCTGGGTCATAGTTGTAGGGACAAATCAGTACTATGAAAGGCAATGTGAAATAGCAGACTGATGAAGGAAGGTGAGCACAGAGCTTTTCTGTCTATCCTTGTCTATGCCATGAAGGACACAATTTCTCTAATGATCCAGACACTGAGAGCCAAAATGGGGGAGGTCTGATTTAAGGTCTTAATGTTATAACCCTGCATTTAGGAAGAACAGTGTCACTTCTGTCTTTCTGCCTCAGTTTCACCTCTTGGCTCCAAAGGAGTTAAAAGTAACATGGCACGTGCATGCTGCAGATAGTCCAGAACACGTCTGGTGGTCTCTAGAATCCCAGCACGCAGGGATGCTCTTGATTTCAGAGCCACAAATCTTAGACCTCTTTCATCTTAGTACCAAGCAGAACATTGTAGAAAAATAGTTAAAAGGCATGAATAATCAGAGTAAGACAGAAGCTAATGCCGTCCTCTTTTTTCTTCTCCTAATTTGAAGAAATCTCTTCTGTTTTATTTTATGGTTGTAGATGAAATTTGGAAATCTGACTTGCTTTTCTGTCCACAACTCCATTGGGCACACTCTCAGTACAGTGCTGGTTTCTTATCTGCAGGTTCTTCTGTAAAATTTCGTCTCTATTTCTTCATAAAAGATTTTCTCCCTACCATTTCTTACCCCTGCACCAGGTATAAGACAAACCCTTAGGTGGCATTTCCATGTTTCATTTGATAAGAAGGACCTAACAGGCAGTGATTGAAAAGCTGAAAATGGTTATCTGAAGGACAAATATGGAGGCAGATGGTATTCAATGTTGGTTAGAAGGACAGTGAGCCTGAAATACTGTTGGGTCAAATAGGCAAAATTAAGATGTTTTCTTTTAGTAATACTTTGTCTTGGACATGGTGTCTAGTTTCATATTGTAAAACTGAGAACATGCAACATAATCCAGTTAGTGGGTGAATAAAAAAATTAAACTGTCGTATTTTAATTTGTTTCCCTCTTACAATGTTGAAGAATCGGTCTAACATCCTATGGGATGTAAAAAACACAAGTGTTTTGTGTGCTTTGACTACATGAATTCTCATATAATTTTGTAAACCCATAGGTTCAGACTTGTTAGAGACATAAATAGTCCAAAAATTTAAAAAATCTTAGATGTTAGCTAACAAAACATTGTAAGGGGTACATTTTGATCCTTTACCTATAGCTATTGGAGATGCTGGTCTCAAGGAAGATTTGCTTTGTAGCTTATTGAAATGAACCTCTATGTTGTACGCAGTGGGAGATGCAAGACCCAAAAGAGCACAGTTAATTGCTGAAGAGAGGGCAGTCATACCCAGTAACTTGCCCCTAGAGCAATCAGCCCTCTTCATAAGAACGAAGTTCTACACAGTGCCTCTGTTCCTAGTTTACAAATGGGCAAGTGGAGGAACAGAAGCTGACTGCTAGATTTTGCCTATTACACTAGTGTAAAACTGGTACCCATGGTACTGCATCCCATAGCTGCCAGCAAGCTCCCAGGGATGACGATTTTATGTTTTGAAACATTTGTACCTCAATACTAGCTGTATTGGTGATGCTGTCCTTTAGCCCTGCTCTCTTTTTTCTTTCAATGTGTGAGTGAGACCACTTCAAATGTTATTTCGTGGAAAAGGTAGTCCCACAGGATAGCCAAGACTTTCCCTTTGGCCAGTGTTCTACGTTCTATTCTCTGTCCCTTTCTAACACTGGGGAGACATCCACTGTTAGCAATACTCAGCTAGCTTTCTCAGTATCATTCATTATTTTATATGGCCCTCACGTGTTTGCTTATATTCTTCTTGCAGTCCCTATCCTGAGAGCTAGATCAGGCCTTCCTACCAGATGACAATAAAGTCGCCAGAGATCCTGGTAACAAAAGAGTCACCTGGAGGGGAAAGGCAGCCATGAAATAAGATGAGAGAAGTGAGCAGATCTTGGTGGAACAGGGACATGATGAGGGCAGCTGAGGATGTGCTGGTTCAGCATTTCCTCCCTATGGGCTGTGCAGGCTGGTTTCTTCTCTGCAGCTGGAGCTGTCCTTCAGGATCTCCAGGGTGCTGGAGGTGGAAAGGTAATGAAACTGCAGCCTTTTTGCCCTTGTGATGAATCCTCTGCAGTATACAGCCAACTGACTGCAGTGAAATTTATTCAGAAGCTGCAAATCAGCATAGCAACAGCCACAGTTGAGATTTGTCTAACGTCTTCCCCTCTGGGAATTATTGTGACCATTTCTAAGGCAGACTCTGAAACTTCCATAATCTGTAGCAGATCCTTTGTGTATTTAGGCAAGCAGAAGTACCAGGAAATGGTTTTTTTGCTGGCTTCTTACTAAGTCACTCATGTTCGATTGAGTTGTAAGAAATGAAGAGCAAGCATCTCCTGTCAGTAGTCTCTATAGTGCAGTTGCAGTTCAGATTAAAGCCTTCCCAGTCCCCTCCTTAAAATTTTTACAATTTTTATTTTTTTACAATTCTTGTTTCATGGGTGATTTTAACTTCCAAAATTTCTTAAGTTTTGAGAACTTGTGCTTGCAACACTCACTAATGCTTTCTCATGTAATGTTGATGAAGTAGCAGCATATTAAAGACTNGCCCTCCTGAAAGTTACATAGACATACAGAGCTATGGTGCTAAATTATATGACTCAAAAAATAGCAAAAGATGACTTCATTGGTAAGTCTTGAAATGGGGATAAGAGGGACAACTTAAAACTGCATAATTACTTTTGACACTAAGGTGATTAAAAACTCATGAAGTCTTTAAGCTTGAGCTAGTACATTGCCACCCTAAGCCAAAGATACCTGACTTTAAGCAAGTTCAGAGAAGGTAAGAGAGATGGGGCAGACTCTTCCTTACACATGTTGAATAACTAAATACCATATAACTGGTTATACAGACTGACTAGAAGAGCCTTATTTCATACAGTGGGATGCACAGATATCTGGAATTAAATCAGTTGACCTAACTTTAGCATGTGATTTAGCAACTGATGGCTTACACCATCTATTTGTCACTGCTCAAATCAACTAAGATGCATCTCTTCTGAACATTTATGAGGATTCACTATGTGTATGCACATTGGGTAATTGCATGAACAGACTGGCATAAAAGAGACAACTGATCTGAATTAACAAAGCCATTTTACTTTTTCCAGAGCTACAACTTTCCCACTAGGTGCCTGTAAACAAGCAGTTGTAAATGGAGATAGATATTCCATTTTGGTGGTCCAGCTTAATGTCTTTGGATGTTCAACCTCTAATTTAATAAATTCTTCATTTTGATGAGTAAAGCAATTTTACAACCTCAATTTCATTTTGGATGTGGTTGTTGTGAATCATATTTACTTTCTTAAACAATACAGAAATCTGCTTCTCTAGGTAAAACTCCCTGTTTTATTTTACTTTTAGGAAAGAGAAAGGTGAAAAGAAGAAAGAAGGCAAAATGAAAGAGAACTTTAGTATATTTTTCTGCAGTGTCCTTGCTAAAGCTTTTTCTTCCTCTGTTTTAAATAAGATCCAAGGTCCTGTATACATTAGTTCACAGCCTGGATTCAGATACTGATGTCTGAGCAGTTGAAATCCTTACCATCAGTTTACTATAGCTTAAATACAGAAGTATTCCCTTACAGCTACTCACAGCCTTTCTACAAAAATAATCGAGAGAGTGGGGTAATGAGGTGCATCTCCTTCAGTTATAAAGTTGTACTGGCCCCACTGCAGCACCTGACAGACGTTCTGCAGGTGGTGATGGTTTTATTTCCATAGATACCAGAATTTTAGTTTAAGTATATTGAGACCACTCAGATTTGATCTTTCCAGCCAATTATCAAGTAGGCAAAGGTTTGGATTATTTTGGAGTATTCACAGAAAGGAGCTCTAAGGGATTCTGATTTGGTAAAATTCAAAGATGTGTGTATTAAGAGAACTAGATAAAATAATACCTTCATTTTTTGGTTCCTTTACTAAGCTCATTAGGCTTATTTCTGAAATCTGCCTAGCTGAACTTGTTGCTTGGACTTTAGTTATGCCTTAACATGACTTATCATGTCATTTCAAACAAATGCAGAACAGTTCTATTCCAAATGTGTTACTAGCACTCCTTAGGATACTGGTTTTTAGAAATTAACTAAACTGTCTTAGGTTAATTAGATTGACTTCAGTGGCTGCCTTTGAAATCTATCTCATTTTTCTGCAGTTCAGTCTAACAAAAAACCCTACAGACCTTAAGTGTAAGATTAGAGAATCCTAGAAAAATGCTCCAAGGAAACTTATCATCAGTAATTTACTTGAGGACTGACAAGTGATGACTCAACTGCCAGCTGTAAAGTTGCAGTGTCCAGATGCCACTTTTTAAAACAGGCATAAGAAAGATCAGTAGAAGTCTTGCACTAGAAAGCATCTTGAGACAAAAAAAATTCCTGTCTGGGCTCATATAATACAATAATTGGAGACACCATATTGCATTCAGCACCACCACTGCCCACCAACAAACATCACAAAATGCCATTATTCCCAGAAAAGCTGATTGATCGATTGATTTTTAACAGCTTTTCCTTACTGTATTTGGAAAATATATCAAGCAGAAAAGAGATGTGAACCCACACTGCAGAAAGGGTGTTGAAATCCCATTACATTTTTACCTGCTGTTGTTTGACAGCCTGCTTTTCTCATGTCAGGAGAATGGGCAGTCCAGTTCACTGATTGTTTCTGACTATTGAACCTTTAACGTAGAAGCTTCAACTAGAGCAACAACTGCTCGAGCTGCAGTCAGTCAGCTCTCTGATTCTGGAATACACACTCTAATGGATGATTCAAGTTACTAGCCATCTTTTGTTAACAAGGATATTCTGTGTCAAATACCTAGAGCTTTTTATGGATTCTGCTCCTCCTTTGGCTGTCATGGTGCCCCTTATGTCAAAGGAAAGCACTGGGAGACTCACCAGGTACTTAGTGAGCCATCACCTCTTGCATGAATTACTCAGAAGCCTGTTTTTCAACAACATATGTTCCCAAACAAGGCAAGGAAGTTGTCAGGTTCAATCACTGATGGACTTAGGTCACTGAGGAAAAGAGATGTGTGAAAAGGATACCAGAGACCATTTCTCCATAGCAAGTAGGCATTTTTTATGTATTCTTCCTGAAATAAAACTTTTTAAGTCTTTTTAGCTCATCTGAAGCAAGCTCGAATACATGATCATCAATAATGGCAGGAGGATGGACAGATTCTTATGTCCTGCATGTGGTACAGGAGAACCAACAAATATCCCATTGAATTCTCTAAAAAAAAAAATTAGTGATCTGTCTAATGATTAATCATTTTACAATTCTGATAAAAACATGATAATGGATCGTGCCCCAAATACTTTTGAATAAGGTATCCTAGAATGCATTTTTTTTCGCTTTGCAGAATCATAATAAATTCATGGTTTTAAAGAAATTATAGCATGTAATTGCAAAAGATAATTTTTACTAGTTAAACCTTCAGAAATATATGTACTGTATAAGACATGGAACTGTCATCTCTTTCTGATCCTGAGGGAACTAACATGCAGCAGCTGCCATGATTTAAAAACAAATCTATCTTTACAGAAAACATGTATTTTCTTTTAAAAATCATTGTTGAGTGTGTCCACAAATGAGGTATGTGCTCCCACTTCCAAAAACACCACTAACTGGACCAGTTTTCAAGTGTTGTCCCAAATTAAAAGACTGCATAAAATGCCTAAATACTAAATGTTTCTACAAGCGAAAAATGATACTTTAAGATACTTTCCCATGCAGTGTATGATACCAAAATTAAATAGCAAGGCCCATGAAAATGCAAAACTCACCGTGAACAATAGGAAAATAGTTTAATTTTCCATCCTGGTGTGGACAAAATGCCATCAAATACTGTAAAGAGCAACACAACTGAATTTTTCACTGCCATAGTTTAAAACACTATTTCAAGGTGCTTTTACGGTTATTCCAAGCTATAATTGTAAGTATTTAGTATCACCAAAATGTCAAACAATTGTTTACATTCCTGGTTTTGAAATTGTCCTGAACGCTTCTGCTAGAATATAACTAGACTGGCAAATCAAACTCAGAAACAATTGCATGGCTAATCATGTGTGGAAAAAATGATTTCAAAAAATCTATTTCATGGTGCATACCCCAGCTTGTATTGGCAAATAATTAAATTATTTCACACTTTTGTTTCTTTAATGTATATGGAAAATGTGTTTCATTATTCTTTCTCTTATTAGATAATTATCTTGTACTAGTTAAATTATGTGGTACAAATTATCAGCTAGATGTTTTTATACATTCATTCAGCTTTATCCCATTCCCTTTCAAATAAATGAGAAGTGCTTCCTTCAACATGAAATTTTGAAAAGTGATAGTCTTCAGACCTTTGTCAGGTAGAAAGTACGATTTACTCAGTTTCATGAATTATATGTTCTCATATCTTTCAGTGTCAAAAATAAAAAATAGATTTCTTATCTTCAGAAAATCAAATTGTAATTTTTTTTTACCTTTATTAAAGTTCCAGTTCTGCATATTCATCCAAGTACCACAAACTGTACTTTTATAACTATAGCTACTGATCCTTAGGGCTCAGCTATACTAAATTGCATTTTTCTGAGACAATAAAAGCTTTTCCCAGCTTGTCCTTTTTGCTTTCCTGCAAATTTTGCTGCGAGATGGATTTTTTTTTATCATGAAGGTCCCTTAAAGTGCTCATTTATAAATTGTGGATTTGCTCATTTGCGAGGGTTTGTATCTGAAAGACACATGAGTATGTATAGTATATAACCATATATAAATACACGTTAGGCCAGCATTTTCTAAGATGCATCTACTTTCTAAAGGACATTTTAGAACACAGATTTTGTATTTTCTTTTTGTTTCCTTTTCTTTTTTTATTCCTTTAAAAGTTCTTTTTGTCATAGTTTTCTTCAATAGAGCATAGAACTTTTTTTCTATTTTTCTCTCACACAAGGGCAGATTTATTTTAGAGGTGACAGGGAGTTCCTTTATCAGAACAAAATTTTTTGTTGTTGTTGTCTGATTATCTTTACTTCAAGTCAATATTCACAGCTGTAGCAGTACATTTTTGACAAAGAGTTTAGTTCTGGTTATTCCTGTATTTGTTATGGAACATGAAGGATTTGCTCTGTCATCAGTGTTTGGTCATAGCTGCTTGCTGTCCACTTAACGTTCAAGGTTAATTAACCCAAAAGGCATGTCCAAAAAATTACTGTTGATGTGTGTCCAAAAATGGGTTTCACTGAATGGGAGAGATTATTCCATAGAACGGTTGTAATGTAATTTGTTTTCTTTGTATCAGATAGCACTAAAGAAGAGTCCTTGAGATGGAGAAAATAATTTAAGACCCATTCAGAGTCTCATTTTCCTTCATGGCAGGGCAGTGTGTGCCACGTTGCTTGCCCTTAATCAGAGCTGCCAGTTTGGGCTAAATGGTAATTTGCCGAGAGTGGTTAAACTGAAACACGTTTTTTCATTTCCTTGCCTAGTCTCTTCCTGCAAAATACCAAGGTTACTCCTTTTTAGGCTTTTTGTGGAACAGCTGGTCAATCCCGAGTTTCTTGTTGCCTTTAGTCTTCTACCCTCACTCTCTTAAACTGGTTGATGTATAGGGAGTTAGCCTCGCTGGATAATTTGTGTGAAGTGAACACTGTGATCTGCAGCCCAGCTGCTGTGTGCCAGGCCTGAAATGACAACAGCTCCTGTCCAAGAAACTGACAAGAGTAAAAGACACTTGCACACTGCAGTGTGAATTTGCTCTTGATTTACTTGATCAGTGGGATGCTTTGAGTGGTTCAAAAATCTTATCACAACAGAATTCATAGGATCAGATGTGTGATGTTCTACTGCCTTTCCATTCCCTGTGTCCTCCATCTGACACTTCTTTTTGTTCTTTTTCCCACTCATGCAGTCACCTAATGCTGGAGACAAGGATGACCAAATGTTGACGGTAGGCAGCAATTACGCATCTGAGCATTTTTTCTCAGGAGGGTGGTGAGGCAAGCCTTACTTTGGTTTGGCGTGCATCAACATTTTTCTAAATTGCTGGGATTTCTTTCTGCTCCTATACTGTTATAGAGTTTAAATAATTTATTTCCAAAGATAAAGCAGTGAACTAGTTTTTTTGATTGGTTTCTATAATTTCTCATTTTGTATGTGTCTGACACCAAAGGTTAATCCATGTATTATTGCCAAGTATTATTTTCATCAGTGTTGGTTTTTTCCCTCTAATTGGATTTCAGGGTCTTAGTAGTCTGTTGGCTCTCACTATGCTTTTTATTGAAACAAACAAACAGCCACAAAAGAGTATTACTCTGTGAGATATATACAATGCATCGATTATTGTACTAGACAATTGCATGGGGAGCAGAACCTCAGAGTATGTTTTATATTTCATTAAAAGCATGCAAAAGATGCTTGTACATTAGATCCATTGCTGTAGATGTCTGTACTGCCTTACCACACTCTCAATCTCTTTTTGCCATGGGACTTTAATGGATTGAATCAAAGCAAGGAGCATGTTTCACTCATGACTGAGTGCCATTAAAAAAGAGTATTGTCTGCCCTTTTCCTCCATAGTTTTGATACGCATATTTGCAATGTACCAAAGTAATGAAAATTACAACTTACTTCAGGGATTCAAACAAAAGGTTCTACAAAGAAACAGATTATTAATTCTTCCTGATGCAAGTATGAGGTTTTCATTTGCTTAACAATTTATGAGTTTTCACAAAGAAGGATTCTTTTTTGCCCTGTTTTTTTTCCGTAGTCCTGGGAGACTAATGCCTGTTCTGACGATCCATCCCCTCCAGAGAAATTGTCTGTACTTGTGGCAATGGTTGATACAGTCTGTAGTTTAATATAGTCTGCTGTAGGCGATGGTTCAAAATGTTTTGTTGTGCAGTGAGGTGTGAGATTAATTCATACTGTTTCAGACATCTTTCCACACAAACAAAAGAAACCCCCTAAATTCCTCACCATATTTTTTACCCTAGACCAAGCCACGTCTCCAGCGGGGAGGAAGCTCTGCATCTCTCCACAACAGTCTAATGAGGAACAGCATCTTCCAGCTCATGATTCACACACTTGACCCACTTGCTGAAGGTATGCCTATTAATTTTTTTTTTTACTTTCCTGATACAAAAGCAAACAAATGCTTTATTTTTCTTTTCTCCCCTTGAAACTGTTTTTTGCATTTCTCTTGCTTTCATCAGTCTTCTCTGAATTTGTCTGGATTTTCTGAGAGAGGGCTGCACTTTTGTAGTGGGATATATGTACTCCCACCAAGACTTTCAACTTAGGAAATGTGTTCATTGCAGTGAAACTACAACTGATCACTTGGTCGATGCATATTATAACTACTGATTCTCTTCTCTTTTGGCTTCAGCAGCAATGTAAAAGTTACAAAAACTGTATCATCCTGTGCTTTCATAAAGATTTTTGTTTGTTTTCCTCCCTGGTTTTGATTTTTTTTTTTTTTTTAAATGTCAAAATGGTGGATAATTTGTCATGTGCACTGTAGAAAAGAATGAGATTCTGTTGATTTGACTTCAGGTGGCTTAATGTTTAATAAAAATGCAGCAAACATACCTTTGTGTTACGTGTATGCAAATGGTTTACTTGCTTTATCCAAGAGTTGTGTGATTTATTATTTCTTTGACAAATTAGCAAGAAGACCTGGTTTAATCTGAGAAGCTGGCAGAAAAACCATATTGGCTTTGTAATTGTGGGGTGATTTGACTCTCGTACTCCAGTAGAGGAACCAAAAATTTTCAAGGCCATGTGTTACTTGGTGTCTGTGTGTCTGTAGGACTTCTCTTGCTGCAGTAATAGATGTCTTGAGAAATAGCATTTGTGGAGGAATAGGGGAAGCCTAAAGAGACCTAAAATATTACTGACAGACCTTTCAAATTTCGGTGACTGAAAACTATATATAGCTTTTCACATGAGCATACATGACAGATAGAAGACTACAAGAATGCTGGAATTGTTGACTGGAGCGCAATTTGAACCTAATGTAAATTGAGAATAAGGTCATCTCTCAGGTATTTTTCCATTGCTCAAGCTTATTTCACTTGTTTCCCATACATAGCTTGTTCAGTGTTCAGACCTATCTACTTTCCTGCTATAGTAAGCTTGCACCATGTAGTGTGATCCAGAGGCTTCCCCCTGCACGACAGTGAAGGTCAAAAGGGGTTTGAAATCTGAAATTTATCTTGGGAGAGACAAAAGCCCTACACTTCTGAAAACTAGGTATTAATTATAATTAAGTTTGTCAGGTAACTCAGTCCTGGTTTTCATTATGTCAGTAAAATGATTGAGATCAATGTGGATTGATGGAGATGTTTGCAATGCATAAATATTATTTAAATGAATCCAGTAATATTTTCTTCAGGATTTCTTTGCACATAATATTTCACTGTTTACAGATTTTTTTCCTTTGCAAAGTCTTACATTTATCCTGGAAATAATAGTCTTTTAAAAAATGGGAATATAAATATGTTGTGGCCTTCAAGTAAGTGCAAGGCAGTAACCATTTCATTATCTGGACATTTCATTAAAAATAACAGACTGAGTTAAAATTCACAAAGGGGAAAAAGAATCTACCTACATTTGCAGTAAACACTGTATTGTAATGCAAAACTTTCATAAAGAAATGGCCAAAAACCTGCTGGAAAGTAGTCTATGTATATGCAGATATTTAAGTTGTTATATACAAAGAAGCTAGTATTTCTAGCTTTTGCTGACTTTACAGAATTCAAATTTTAGTTCATGAGAGCATGAAAGTGCAATTCATTCAATAATTTGTTTTTGCACATGGAACTCTGGTTTTAGCTTTTTATAAATAGACCTATCGCTGTAGGAAAAATCTGAAAAAAATGCATCCATGTTTCTGTCACACATTATTAACCTTTTCTGAGGCACCACCTCATTTGTACACAGACTTGGCTTTTAAGATCTTTTGCACTGCAGGCAGTTTGGAGGGCAAACATGAGGAGTATTGGGTATCTTCACTGAACACTCATGTTGTTTCCTGAGATTTTAAGCTTTTAAGTGTCCATAGTCATTATTCTGTATTCAGCTTGTTCTGCAAACTTCCGTGAAAGAAAAGATGTTTTAGTTTGATGTAAATACTGTGTCTGGTTGAGGTAGGTAATACTAGTTAATAAATTTCGATGTCATTATATTTCAATATTTCATTCATTTAAAGAGTACATGTGAAAATGGATGTGGGTACCTACTGTATACAATATTAGTTATCCATTTGGATCTGTATGAATTTTACCTACCAAATTCTCACCATGTTTTTGTGTTTTAATCTACCCGTGTATAATGACATTGAAGAACCAAACTGGTTCATCATCTTTATTTTAAGAGACTTTTGCCATGCTAGCTAAGTAATTTTTTGAGCTGATAGCATTTAACTGTTACAAATTGAAAAGAATTTATTAAAAGTGTCTGAGAAATGCAGTCCTTTGCTCTATAAACACATCATTTGGGGAGATGTAGAAATGTAAAGGATTACCTGTTGCCTTCTCTGGCCCATATGGCTCTCTCCACTTTAAAGACCCTTTCCTCTACCAAAAAACCTCAACAGTTTTGAGTTTTCTGTGAGCGAAGAAAATTAGCTCTGTTGCACTCATGTAATGAATGACCATGGACCTGGTGCATGACCTGTGAGGCTAAAGGGTTTCTTCCAGATCTTCTGATGCAGGCATGGATCAGACTCAAAGGAATAGCAGAAAGATGTTCTGAGCATTTTTCGGTCCTATTTGAGCCAGCTTAAATTTCCTCAGTATGTCTGCCAGATGATGACTTAGATCAATAGGTAAAAAACATTGCATCATTTGCTGAATTTGTTGGATTTGCAGAAAAAGAAAGCATTAAAAAGTGCCACTCTCAAAGGAAAAAGTTTGAAAGGTGTCTATCGAAGTTAACATATACCCAGGGACTCTGGCACCCCCTGCACTTGGGCATACTCCTGACATCTTCCTCCTCCTTCTCCTCGAATTTCCTTTTTCCGCATTTCTCTAGCATTTAATTCTTTGCCTTTCTCATACTGGATCTCACTCACCTGCACCCACCTTCTTTCAGCCTTCTCCCATAGGATGGCTTCTTCAGCACCCGCTGTCTTTCTGGACTGCTGGGTCCATGAGTCAAATCACTTCCCAGTCAGACACCAGGAGCACTGCAGCTGTCACAGCCAAGTGAACTGTGTTTTCAGTGTCTAGAAAAGCATGGGTAAAGTTTGGGAGCTCTGTGCTTGATTCTTGAGAGCTTCTAGATCAAATATTGCCTTTAGAAGTCACATTTCTAATTTTTGCACTGCTGTTGGGAGATCCAGCTTTTCTTTCTCTTTAAGTCATAATAAAGTTCACAGTTACAGTCCCTTGAATAATTGCAAGGGAAATGGGGGCATCAGAAGACACACTGCACTGTCATTTGGAGATGTGTGGGTTTTGCAAGGCTTACAGAGAAGAAGTCCCATCTGCATCCTCTTGGTAGCAAAAGCAGTATAGAGTGTATAAACAGGCTGTGTGACTATTGAAGATCAGCTTGACCTACACACCATTATTACTGCATTAACATTCAATGTATTAATAGAAAACCAGCTCATCAAGTTTACTCCTGAATAATTCATTTGTGAAGTCAGAACCAACCTCTATAGCAATTGAAAGCATCTTAAAAATGCACTTGATTGCAAGTATGATAACATGAAATGAGAGAGTAAGATTTACTTTCCACAAAACGTAGATAAACAGAGCAGTCCCAATATACTATTACACACTCGTGAACCTGTCCTTCCTTTTCCCTTTTCACACAAATGTAGTTTTGCATGGCTTGTGCCTCTCTTGTGAAAGCCAGCTTGCATACTCTCCAGAATCAGTAGGCTTGCAAGGTGTTCAGCCCACCTCTGACAGATGAGTAATATCTGAGATCAGTGGGAGCTGCTGGATATTTGGCGCTTTGCATTCAGGCAGGTGTGCAGTCATGCTGTGGATTTAACAGTCTAGACAATGAAGGCTTCTCCCCTTCAAAATCTTGGTCTCAGCATAAAGCTTCTAAGAAGATAAGAGTTCAGCCACTCTAAGAGGTGAATATATAGGATATTTGCTAATGGGACATGAACTTTACATTACAGCTGAAAGCTCATCATTCATTAAAAATATAAATATCTATATGACATTAGGTTTTTGTTTGCTTTTATCTTATTACAGAAATAATGACCTTGATACAGATCATTTCCTGAGGATTAAGATTAATGACTGCCTGTGCATCAGGCTATCATCAACTCTCAGCCAGTCATTAATCCCCAGGAAATCCTATGCCATATTTGCTTCTGCTTAAGTGCTAGTCTGGCAATCCAGCTGAGTAGTCAGCTGGTCTGTTCATAACAACATTACCCCTGTGAATAAGGATGGCATCATCTGACCTGCTGTGTTGGTCAGGCCCCAATCCAAAATCCAAGCAACTTGAACATAAATCATGACAATCATTGACTATTTGTAGCTGTTTCCTTCTGAGTCCTATACCTCAGATACCTTTGTCCTAGTTTTGAAAGGATTATTCCTGGGTTATGAAAGTGTAGGTTTTACAAAGATCTCTCTACATTTTTTGATAGAACATGGCTGTTGTTGTGCAGTGGGACCAGGGCAAAAAAAAGATGGTAAATATTTTTTGTGAAAGTGTCTGCAATGAATAGTAATCCTACCTTCTCCCTATAAGCTGTGGGTTGCTTTAAAGATGATTCCTTCAGGAGTGCGGAGGGAGCATTTTCTCTCTGGAGGCTTCTACAGGTACTCTGTTGGACAGGGAATATACCAGCACTGAAGTGAGGATTTAGATCACCAGTGTAATCTGAGGCTACATTGTTTTTCTTGCACAGCTTTTTTAGGGTACAGGAAGAATGAGATCTTTTCGTTATCATAGCACCCCTTTTCTGCCTGCTGATAAGGTGCCACAGGCCAGCAAAACATCTCCCACAAGTGAAGATTTAGCTGGTTGCTGACTTCCTTGCTCCTGTGTGACAAGGCTATAACTCATATGCAAATGCCATCCTCTGCAGGAAAACGAGTGTGATATAAATCTCTGTCATGGCTTAGTCCCCAGTGAGAAGTAGGTATCTTTGGCAATTTTCTCCTATTCCCATTTCGAGTCCTATTTCCAAAATGGAAAACTACAGGATGTACTTCTGCAGAAAATGAATTGTTTATCTTATATGCTGTACTTGTTTTTAAAGATATAAATATGGTACATGTTATTGGTGAGAGAAGTAACCTTCTGTTACATAAAGCTGAGCTTACAATTAATTCTGTCACTTCCTTCACTGAACGTGGAAAAATACAGTACTGTCACTGTTCTGACAAAAAAAAAAAAAGTGAAACCTGCATTCATACTTCTCAGGAAAATAAAGAAGAATGTGATCCTCAAAGTTTTTGACATAGTAGTGAATTATTTATAATTGCTTGCTAGATGCTGTTGAGTTCCTAGGTACTGGTCTTGAGAATTTTCCAACTTTTCCATTCACTGCAAACTGTTCTGCTTCATTTGCTGCTGCTACTTGGGTGCTTTTCTTGGATGTCATGGAAACTGTCAGCTCACCCCAAAGACAGCTGACAGAGGTTGGGTAACCTTTGCCTGCAGGGTCACTCAGCAGGGTTGCAGCTTTGGTCTCATTTTGCAAAAAACTTATGTTCTTACTCTTCCCATGGCCTAGGTGAGCTGCACCATCATGTCTGTGCTCACTGCCATGCTCACTGTTGGTGCCATTGGAAACCTTGTTTGCCTGAAGCTGTTTATTTGCTATATCCTCAGAGAAGTAAGGCCAGGCAGCTTGGCTTACACCAACTCATGGGTAATGCTCAGCTCCTGCATCGCTGAGGTAACCTGAGCACTTCCGCTTTCTTCAACTCCGGAGTGTGGATGTCTCCACAAATACAAAAAATACACAAGTATTTATTTAGCATGAAGAAATATACAAATCTAGACAAAATAATGAAAGTAATTATGTATGTTATTAACTATCTCTGCTTTAAATCCTTCATCATTCTTGAGCATCCTTTAGGTTTGCCCATAGGCCTGCAAAGAAGCTGAGCATCCTTCTTCTTGCACCCTTGTTCTTACCCAGCTTGTCCTTGGTTCCTCTTCTGGCCTATCAAGGAAACACAGTCCTCTGAGCACAGTGCTCAGACCATTTTAGCTCTCCTCCTGCTGAAGACTGAAATGTTTGCAAGGGTTTTCTGCCAGAGAAGATGGGGGCTCCCTGCCTGGCTTGCATACATATTAGTAGCTGTTAATTATAATATAGTGTCTTCTCTTTAACTCCTTCCCATGGTATTTCAGTTTGATATGATGATGGGAAACCAATAAACAGGACAATTAGGACAATTACAGCATTCAAGTGTAGTGTCATGTCAGGCAGATACTCATACTGTCTTCATGCATCTAGGTTTCACGAAACTGATGTCGTTTTTTTCATGTAAATGGAAAGGGACTTCTTGCGTTACAGAATCCAGCTAGTCCAGTCCCCTGCTCAAGCAGGATCAACTCCAGCAGGTTGATTATGACAGCTTCCAGTCATAATTTGAAAATGTTCACAAATGGAGATGCCACAGTCTTTTTGGGAGACCTATTTCAGTGTTTGCCTATCATCCCAATAGGTGTTTTTTTGTGTCCGGATGGAATTTTCTGGTTTTCAGTTTGTGTCCATTGACTCTCCCCCTGTCAGTGGGCCCTTCGGAGGGAATTGTTGTTCCCTTTTGTTCTTTCTGTCCCATACATGTGTATAAGATCTCCCTGAACCTTCTTTGCTCCACGCTAAACAGTCTCTCTCAGCCTCTCCTCTTATGAGAGATGCTCCAGTGCCCTCATGATCTTTGTGGCCCAGTGCTGGACTTGTTCTGGTATGTCTACAACTGTTCTGTACTGGTGAGGCCAGGACTCGTCCCAGCACCCAGGTGTGTCTCAGGAGCACTGGGGGAAGGAAAGTATCACCTCCTTGACCTGGTGGCAGTGCTTTCCCTAGTGGAGCACCCTGAGGGTGCTGTTGGTCACCTTTGCTGCAGTGGCACTTTCCTAGCTTTCGGTGGCATGGCTCTCCTCACAGTCATTAGCAAGAAGAAAGCTTTTTCCTGGGGAAGGTTTCAAACAGCCAAATGAGATAGGTGAAGCAATGAGACACATCATTCTCCAGCTAGGTCTTCTTTCACCTTCCTCTATGTTTCGACTACAGTAGAGACCACCAAAATTATGTTCCTAATTTAGATACCCGCGGTTCCATGGTAATGTAGATGTGATGAGTATTTTAAAAGTATCTCCAACATCAAACACCCCATGCTGCCAGAGTCAGCAACAGCATAGATAGAGTAGAAACCCATATGGGTTATATGCAGCTAAGAGCAGGCCTATTTAAATAGGCAGGGACAGTATTTTAGAGAGCCCAGTTAATATCTGTCAGAAAGAGAGAGAGAGACACAGAGAGAAATTATTTTTTCCCGCAGTACTACTTAGGACTTCAAAGCCAACAATGGGTAGCAGTTGTATTACAAACTTCCATGTAACACACAGAAGATATAAATGTCACTGTAACAGCTGTGGAACCTGAGCTGTCTATAAAAATTTGTGATTTTGGCATAGAGGAAAACAACGTCTTGGGCTAGGGAAGAGAATTCTATTATGAGGTTTTGGTTCAGCTGATTTTGTTATATGTCAATCATAAATACATGTTGACTATCACAGAAATAGACTTTTGAAGTCTGAATTATTTTACTGAGTGGATCTGTTTAGCTTACATACAGGAACCATTTCATTCTTGTCATACTTTGGGGATATTGGTCTTGCTTTTTCTAGATGAACAGAGGCTGCATTTCCATGACTATGGGGTGAGTGGGCTTGCAACTTTTATCCTACCCACAGATATAAAAAATTGACTATATTTTCGTTACATGTAACTTTGTGGGCAAAGAAAGCCGAGCAGATTTCTCTCAGAATGGGCAGTTCAGTAGGAAAATGTAGGTCTTTGTCATAATGCTCTCCAACTCCGTAGCAGTAAGTGTCAGATCTGCTTATCTTCAGAGTTTGTTTCCCAAAGTTCAGAGAGAAGGCACAACTCATTGTTGCACTAGTTTCATTGAGAGAATTTCTAGTTGTATAAAATTGAAGCATAGGTCTCCCTTTAAAATCAGTTTGATCAGTTGGTCTTTGTATGTAGAAAAATTTAAATACTGGAAGATTTCTGATGCCTTTTTAATTTAGTTTTGAATCTGAAATATAATCCTTGTGTTTGTTTTGTTGTTAGCTTTCACAACAATTTATTTCTGCATGCCCTGTTTTGTTGTTTTAACTATAATCTACTCAAGCTGTTCACTGCAGGCAGAATTCTTGTTTCTCTTCTCCATAATATTTTCCAGTGATGCCCTGTTCTTCAGACAGCATATTCTTCTTGGGATTCCCTACAGAGAATGCATGGAAGACATGAATATTTAAATACAAGCATGATCCCAGAACAGGGTACAGCTGTCCTCACTATGTATTTACATACTTAATGGCTTTAGCTTCATTTTAAGTTTCTTCCTAACTCAAAATTTCTTTGTTAAAAATATGAACAACAAAGAACATAAACAATTTATAAACCTGTACAGGTCAGGGAATAATAGTGGCTGTGAGGGGCTTTCCATTGAAGCTGAAAGTGGGAGATTTCCTTTAGTGCAGTTTGCACATAACAGATGACTTCATCCTCCACAGATTGGTTGGATTTTATGACTGGCCAGTGAAAGGAAGGCATGCTGTCCTTCTGTTATTCTCTTTGGATATGCAGGAAAGCAGAACAGCTGGAATTTATTCAATCAAGTTGTAGGTTTCCAGTGCCCTACAGTGCCTGGCCCAACAGACACTCAAGGAAATCCTGATCCCACAAGAATCAGTGGTTGAACTCCCAATATCATCGGCATGATGAGGTTTTCACTTCTACACCTTGGAATTCCTATTTTCATGAAGATTTGAAAATTGTTTGAAGATAAATACCATCTTTAAAGTCAGCAGGAATTGTGTTCGATCCAGGCCAAGTAGATTCTGTTGTATTGGTTGTCTTTTGGCGTTACTATACTCTAGAGAGTCTTCAAGAGTTTGATGGCAGATGGCACAAAGGTGTCTTATGAGTGAAGAAGAAACAAAGCTCTCAGGAACAAGAAATTTCATGCTTTTCTTTAATTTAAGAAAAATAAAATCACCTAAAAATATCAACATCTGTGTCTGACATATAATAGTAATTTAACTTACTTTCTGCTCCATTGCATATGTCATTGGTCATCCCCTTAAAAATATTTGCTCTTCAGCCCATATTAGTTAAAACCCTGACAAATTTCCTTTTGTCACTACAAGAAGATTTGTTAGATGGTAAGGACTGAAAACAGTGGATTTTCACTCTTCATTTTAGATGTTGCACTAAGAGCAAAGTAATAGGTAGATCTAGCTTTTGGATGTTGTCACTATCTTAAGCTGCCCCAAACTCTACTGATATGATTGTATAAAATTTTAGTTATATTTCTATTCACACTCCAACTTGATAAAATTGCAATAAACCAATTATAAAAAAGCAGACAACTCTAATAAAATTATTTTCAGGGTAAAACCACCCACAGCAAAAAAACATGAGGCACATGGGCAAGGGCACATGAGGAGAGAGAACAGGAACAGGAGGCTTGCAATTTAAAGACAAGATGAAAGGTGACCACATGTGTTATTAGAGCTCAGATGCACAAAGTAGTAAATTATTTAGTTACTCCCAATGTACTGCGCAATAGCCAAGTACCTGAAAGACCTAATTTTTATTATTTTCTTTATTTGTTTAGGAGTGTTAAAGAAGCAGTACTGGTAGTAATATAAGCAAAAAAGATACAATTCTGAAGTTCAATGCAATTTTTTGCTGTATTGCTTAGATCCAAAAGGGATCTTTTTGTATTTTTCCACAGAAACAGCTCAGTGGCAAAGCCTCCATTTTTGAAGAACTGGAAGCAGTTCTGGCAGCTGGAAAGCCCACAAGTAAAAATGTAGGGTACAACATCTGATTACCCAGATGTAGTAGGAGAAAAAATATTTTGCTTTTTAAAAGAATATTTGTTTTCTCTCCTCTGCATTCTGCAATGATATTACATACAAACTCCCACAGCAGTCCCAGTCTATCCCAGATGGGTTATAATTACTCAATAAAAAAGTTAAAAGAGGCTTATGAAGCTCATAAATGGTAGAAGTCTGAATAAGATGAGATTCACTGAAAAAAAATTATTTCAAATAATTCTTCCGTTTTAAAATTTACAGTTCCTGATAGCCTTCAGTTGGTGGGATTTTTGTGTGTTTTTCCTCAAATACTGTATGTACAAATGCATTATCTTTTTTTAAAGAGCTGTTAGAGGTTAGGACTCTAATTTTAAACCTGTAATGTTAATCTTCACTAGATCTTTCACAAGTTCTTAGCATCAAGAGATCTTTGTTCCTAATCTAACATCATTGCTGGAACCAAATCAAACTTTGATTCTAATTTAGTTTGGATAGTCACCACAATTTATCTAGAAAAGCTTTTAAAATGGCTTCCTTTTTCTGCTTATGGATGAGACTCTGATCATCTGGTTGAATTTTCTCAAGACCATGACATCTAGAAGAAAAAGCAGTAAAGACCTCCTTGTCCTCCTTGATGTTATAATATGAATTCCTCTAATTCCTTTTGCCAATTTTTTTGCCTTCTTTTTAAAAAATGCAGATAAAAAAAGGACATCTTGTTAAGCATGATGACAATAATAAGTGCAAATCAGAGGTCATATCAAAAAGATGGGAAGGGGAAGAGTGGGTTTCCAAAATAATGTCTTGATTACCAGGAATTTGCTGACTTTCCGACTTATGTGTACAACCTCACACAGAAATTCTCTTGTGTCTCCAATACTCAATTAAGCTTTATAAGTTTAGAATTTTTCATAATTATTTACTTACTTTTAAGTTGAAGTTCTCTGCCACATGCATGTTCTCAATTTAATTACCAGTTTTGAGCCCTTGCTTTCTCATTTCACATCTCTCCTATGTCTTACCTATTCAACCTTTTGGTAGTTTGAATATATGAGTATGAAAACTCAGGAAAAATACATGCTTTCCATCTGCTTGTTCCAGGATGCCTCAAAATTTCTTTTAAGCCAAGCTCCTACTGATGAGAATAAAGAATTAAGCCTTGACACCTTCATGACTGTAGAAGTCAAACAAAAGGAGCATCTCGTAAATCTAATGGTGGGATGGAATTGTACTAAAAATTACAGGATTGCCATCAGTAATTTCTCTTTAGCAGTTTTGTGTTAAATAATAGATACATCAACTTTGAAGCTTTTAATTAACTTGGAGGACTGTGACATGAATTCTCATACAAATACATTTTTTATACAAAGTGAAAGTCTCATGGTTGTTGAAGAAATCCACAGTGAGTTTCTTTCATTTGAGAGTCTGACTTCATATTTTTCATGAAGGGATACATACCTTTAGTTTGCTGTCTCTAAAATAACTGAATGGCTTATGAGTAGTTTGAGAAACTCTGAGACAGGCTCATTTCTGACCTTACTAGGGACAGCTGCAGTCTGTATCTGAGATCTTAGTCCCAGGAGAGTGAAGAGAAATATTGGCACTGCTTTTCTTCTATGGCAGCCTGGGGCTATACACTTAAAAGACAGAAATGAGTACTTCATCACAGACAGTATGTGCAATACTTAGTGAGTGTAAAATAAACTGAGTTATTAGCTATCTTATTTAATAGAATCATAGAATAGTTTGGTTGGAATGGACTTTTAAAGATCGTCTAGTACAACCTCCCTGCAATGAGCAGGGACATCTTCAACTAGATCAGGTTGCTCAGAGCTCTGTCCATCCTGACCTTGAATGTGTCCAGGCATGGGGCATTTACCACCTCTCTCTGAGCAACCTGGGCCATTGTTTCAACATCCTCCACATTAAAAATATCTTCCTTATGTCTATTGTGAATCTACTTTCCTTCTACCACAGCAAGTCCTACTAAGAAGTTTGTCCCCATATTTTTTGCAGTTCCTCTTTAAATGCCAGGCTGCTCTATGGTCTTCTCAGAGCCTTTTCTTCTATAGGCTGAACAACCCATATGTTCTGTCTTCATAGGAGAGGTGCTCCATCCCTCTAACCAACTTGGTGGCCTCCTCTGGACTCTCTCCAACAGGTCCATGTCCCCCCTGTGCAGAGGACCCCAGAGCTGGATGCAGCACTGCAGGTGGGGTCTCACCAGAGCAGAGCAGAGGGGCAGAATCCCCTCCCTGGCCCTGCTGCCCACGCTGCTTTGGATGCAGCCCAAGACACGTTTGGCTTTCTGGGCTGTGAGTGCCCATGGCTGGATCAGGTCCAGCCTCTCCTCCACCAGCACCCCAAATCCTTCTGGGCAGGGCTGCTCTCCATCTGTTCATCCCCCAGCCTGTGTTGACACCAGCGATTGCCCCAACCTGGGTGCACCACCTTGCACTTGATCTTGTTAAACCTCATGAAATTCCCATTCCCATTTGTTCAGATCCTTCTGAATGACATCCTGTCCTTCAGATCTGGCAACTGCATCACTTTAGCTTGGTGTTGCCAAACTTTCTGAGGATGCATTTGATCTCCCCTGTTTACGTAGTTGATGAAGATATTAAATAAGACTGATCTCAGAGGGACACCACTCATCACCACTGTCCATCAGGACTCTGAGCTATTGACCACCACCCTCTGGATGCAACCATCCAGTCTATTTCTTACCCACTAAACAGATTGATCTCTCTCCAATTCAGAGAGAGGGAGGGAGCATGATGGGATCTTAGAGAAGTCCAGATAAATGACATCTGTAACTCTTCCCTTGTCCACTGATGTAGTCACTCCATCACAGAAGTTGGTCAGGCAGGACTTTCTCTTGGTGTAGTTGTGCTGGGTGTCTTGAATGTAATTTGAAATCACAAATAATGTAGGCCCATTGACTAACAACATTCTTCTTTCTGTTTGCTTTGATGTGGTGTGACACCTACAAACACAGTAGAGAACAGTAGGTAGTAAGACAAATGCTGTTGTAATCCTTCAGGAATGTCAGACGGGATTACCAGGAACCTTATGTTCTCCTCTGGTGTAAAAATATGCAGAAGGGAACAAATTGATTCAGTGACTCTGTAACTGTTGGCGATCAGCTGTTAAGCTGCATCTCTGCATCCTCTTTGTTTCATGTGACCAGCAGGGGTGCAGGTCCTGGCTGTGATCCAGTCTGTCTGCTATGACCTCACCATGGGAACTGCATAGCACGTTCACGAAAATGGAATTGCCGAATTTTAATTGTGTTGGATTTGGGGATAATTTTTGAAGTACCCTTTTCAATTCCATTTCAAACAAGTTTACTTCTAAAGCTGTTAAATTTTTCCAATACAATTTTTTTTTTCAAAAATCACTTTATTTTCTGTTTACTTAAAGTCATATTGAACAGAATATATAAAGAAGAACTCAGAAACAAAGAGTGTTTAGCCCAAATTTTACAGCAGAAGCCAGTACAATATATTGGAGGCAGACTGTATAGAGGCAGATCTGTCATGCTGCCAAGCAGCACTGATCTAAGTAATCTTGAAACCCTCAAAAATAATTCATATGAATACATGCAGCTGATGTTTTCTGAGATCATTGCTGTGCGTTGCAGTCAGTGGGCTGATGATTGTATAAAATGTTCCACTCTGGCTATAGGACTATAAGCTTTGGAGAACATAATCTCACCAGCAAGATTAGAGTTTTCCTGGAAATAATTTTGCTAACTGCAAGAATTAACCTAGTTTAATCCTTGATGTGTTGAATTGCTGAAGTGCCCAGAACATGATTATCATCAGTGTCATGCACTGTCATGCATCACCTTGTTTCTCTTCTTTTTTGGTCTCTGTAAGGTCAGATCGACCCTTTTTTTCTTTCCTGTTTGTCTTTTATCTCTCACTTCAGATAGGAAGCAAATAGCTTTAAATGGGATTCCCAGTGTGTGAAATGTCCTGCCTGTCTGCCACCCCTTTAAATTTTTTTTTTTTGAGATTTAGAGTTCACAGTTGTTGGTTTCCTCTGAAATCTCTTCTTCTTCATCTGCTAAGTCAGAAGCCTCATGCTATTCTGTTAATTCTGAAGGTTGTTGCTGTGGTGCAATGTTCTTCTCACCTGCATTTATGCATCCCCTCTCTGCCAACATTTTGTTCTCCACGTACCTCCATTTCTTTATTTACTCTTAGACTCCATTTGGCAGACTCTTTCTGGCATATGTGTTCCCAGCCTGTCCTCAGTCTCCAGTGAATGCCTCAGCCCAGGTTCTAGCAAAGCAGACCTCAGACACATGAAGGCAGGGATCAGTGAGAACAAGTATAAGCAAAGGCAGAGCCTGTAGAACCAGCAAATAGCGAGCCCTAATTAAACAGGACAAGTAGTTCCACATGCTGTATGTAGGGAAGTCCATACTGAAGTTACCGGGAGCTCTTTTCAGGTAAGGAAATTAAATCCTTAGGACTAAAATTAAGATGGTAGGACAATAGCTTCTTATACGTACTAGCAACTACAAAGAATTTATTGCAAGATTAATGTTCTCAGGAACATTTTTACAAAACAGTACATGCATTTTTATATTGCCGCAAAAACAATATATTAAATTCTGTCTTTAAATTACATTTTTCTTTGCTTTAAGAGAGATTTAATGTCCTATTCTATTGGGCATACTTATGGGCAAGTAAGACACTGCATTGTACAAGCAAGAGTACATGAATATTTGTAAGTTTTTTCAATATATGCCTATGAAAAATCATTGCAATCCAATCATACTTACTAAAAAAAAGGTAATATCCTGTATTTTTAGTTACATGGCATAAGGCATTCTCTGTCTCTGCAAAGGATGTAAGATGCCTTTAAAAAAAAAAACAAAAACAAACTGATGTCTCAAAGTGTCAGATTTTATATCATCACAGTATGTTACAGTTAAAGACTAATAGCCAGGCCTCTGCTGAAATTCACCTTCGTGAAAAATTGTTGAAAAATCAAGGTAGCAAAATCAATTAGCAAAAAACAAAATAATTGGATATCATTTGTACATTTAATTCCCTAAGCTGTTTCATAAATATGAAGAGAGAATATTTGCAAAGAAAAGAGCATCACCAAACTGTTAAGTATCCATTTTTAATGGTTGCATTCTGTCAAAGGTTGGATGCTCAAAAACTCAGTTGTAAAATTTTATATAAAAATGATGAGTGAAGTCATCCACAAATTCTTCTGCCAGATCACTTACAAAGTCCTCATTGAGCCTAATTTTTCATTGTCCTGTTTTGTGGGCTTACATTAATTATTCTGTTTATACATATAATAACATATATGCCGAATTTTAAGAAAAAAGCACTTCAAGAAAAGGAGTGTAAAGCCACATCTGGAGTAAAAAGGTGATTTCATGCAAGATTGTATCACACAGAAACAAATAATAGTAGCCCTAAAGACCTGGAGACCTCTGCATTCCATTTTTTTTTCTTCCATGATAGAATATAGTAATGCAATATATTCAGATAAATCTGATTATATAATTATTTTAGGTCTCGTATCACCTGATGAAGCAAGTAACTTTTTTCTGATTTCACAAGTGACAAGAGAGCGGTTAAATTAAGTAACCCCTCTAAAGCGACTCAACATCAGCACTGGTATTAAAACAGTGTTTGGGATATACACAGCATTATGAACACTTCCTAAAATTATGTGTTTGGAGACTTTTTTATTTGGATACAGTAGTATTTGAATGTCTAACCTGGGGAATGATAAAAGATCTTAGTTTGCAAAATTACTGCTGTTTAGGTACTCTCAAGGTTTATTACGTTTCCCCAAATGTAAGGGCACCAAATTGGCAAGAAGCTTGAAAAGGCTAAATTTTAGATTTCAGTGCTTCTCCTACATCTCACTTCAGCAAGTTTAACACTTCAGCTACAGTCAATGACTTGTGAAATTTTGGTGGGGGGAAAGCAGTGCCGTTCTGTAATCTGTGTTTCATTGTCCTGCAAAATGTTTTGCGTAATCACTGTTCCAGTTTATGAAGCACATGCAAAAACATGTACATTTTTTGAGTGTCTGCTGGTTCCTTATCTCTGTGTCTTTTACTGTGATGTTATAGAGCTTGGATCATATGGAAACCTAAAATATTATGACACAATGACTGAAGAAGGTAAGAAATATTTTAGAATTGTTTGTATCAGCTTTTTTTGAAGCCCTTTGAGCGCCTTTTATGTGTTTACATTTTCCTTTGTTTTTCTTGGTCCTATTTTCATTTTCTCCATTTTTGAGTAACTACTTTTTGCATGTCTTTATTGATGGCTCAATCAGTTATGACTCTTTTTTCAAGTTTTTGTTTTCAGCATTTCACTTCTGCTATTTCAGATAAGGAAATAAAATGGGATGCTTTTAGCAAAGAACATACATGGAAAGCCATACTTGCAAGTTGTATGGCACAGTATAACATAGATTGTAGATGCTTATTTGATGCCATGTTTTACCATACATTCAAGAAGAAGAATTAATTTATGGATTTCCAAATCACTCAGAGCAATTGCTAAGTGACTTCAGTTTACTGTATTATTGAAAAGTAATGAATAACCTTTAAAAACTAGGCATGTTTATTCCTGGAGTATTAATTGTATGCTTGATTGCAATGCAAAAAATTTGCAGTTTGAAATCCTTGTTCTAGCAATACAAGAAGGAAGTAATTAGGGCCTGAGTCAGGGCTCAGTGAAATCTCAGGAAATTTTTCTGCTGATTCAAAAGCATTGCAGTTCTATCATACTAATTCAGGAAAGCAGTTAACTGTGTACTAAATTTCCAACACATGCTTTTAGTCCTAGTGCGGTCAGCATTTCTACGGTTTGGAATTATCCCTGATCTGAGACCTGATTGTCTGTAGGATCAAGGCCTCTTGTCCAGCTTTCTGATTATAATGCCAGACAGATGTTTTCATTATGTTTAGAAATTAGCAGCATGTTTGGGGATGGGGAAAATCATCAGGCCTCTAGAAAAGTTAGGCACCTATTCCTACTTGTTTTTAATCTTAGGAATTTAAAGCACATACGTTAATTCTCTGTTTTTACAAACACAGTTGCTTTCTAGTGTCAATTAATCTTGAAGATTCTAAGAGTATTTTCATTGCATGATTTACTCATGATCTGTCCTCAGGGAGGATGGGAAGTGATAACTTCTATTTCCCTCTTTCTGTATCTGCCGTTGATACACCAATATAACCATCCAGTTCTGGGGCTGGCTGTGGGAGGTGGTTCCATGCACCTTGGTGCCAGGTGTTGGAAGATGCTGTTTTCATCTGTAGCAGGCCTGAGCTTGTAGAATGGTCTTGCCTCACTGCCCTCCATTACCCAGATTAAGCACCTGGTTCACAGGGGTGGCACCGATAAAGAAAAGATGTCTGAAAGCAGATTTTAACGGGCAAACAGTGGTGTCTATGTTGTTTAAAGACACCTCTCAAGCATCTATAAGGAGCCATTAACCTGGGCCACTCAGATATGGCTACCAGAGGTAAAGCTTTTGCAGTACATCTTATCTGAGTCTTCATTACAATCAAGATACAAAGGTAGTTTCTCATTGTAGCCTTAACCTGGGTATGTTAAGGTTTTTTATTTTTTAAGGTGAAATATTACATCTACTATTTCAGAAGTAGCCTTCTGAAATACATAAATACTCTACTGACAACTAAATGTAGTTATTTGTAGGGAAACACCTGTTACAGTATGATACATACATATATATGTGTATTATTACTGTGCCTATGCAGAAGCAATGCTGTTAATATTCAATGTCATCTCAGAATGCACTTCTCATGAATAAATAATTCAGGACCATACTGCAGCAACAGGAAAAATCCAGTAGCAGAAATAAAAAGGAAGCTCTTCGTCTTTAGAAACACTGACAAGAGTCTATGATGCAGTTTACCTTCTCAAATACAACTATCATCATCGTTTTTACTTGTCTTTCACAAAGCAAGTAATGAGTAGTGTATCCCAGAAGCTGTATTTTGATCAAAGTGTACTATATTTTCAGCTTTCTGTTTGGATTTTCAGAAGTTTAATTGCTATCACTCTGCATCACACTTACTTGCATTACCCATTTTCTTCTTTCTCTTCCTTTTTTTGACTGAGGTTTTTGTACCTTTTGCACAGCAACTTAGTCACAGGAACACATGAATCCACTTACAAATCCATTGATTTTTTTTCTGATAAAGTACATCCTTATGTCCAGGCCCTCAAGCCTGGAGTGGAGATAGGCAATATTCTTTCAGTCCTCCAGTGAAGAAACTCAAGTGCATTTATTCTTCCAGCTGCATCAGAACAATCAGGGACAAGAATTAATGGTTAGGCTATAATACACAATCAGATTCAGCCTAATGGCCAGAGAGCCATTGTGCTCCATGTATTAGAAGCTGATTTCTATTGTTTTGATTGTTCCTCTTTGGACTAAAAGTGACTTTAAATTAATTTTAGATTAATCAGGCCCAACCAAGAGAGTAAGCGTGCCCTATAAGATGAGACCCTCACAGTAATCTTGTGCTCCACCAATAGCCTACAACACAACGAAATTGTGTGTGTTTTCATTTGATACTTCTGCATGATCTTAATGTTAAAGGAGAAAGCATGTAAGGTGGATTTCTGGAACTGATCGGCAGTGACTCACTAGTTATGTTCCACAGCAGGCCATCAGCAGAATTAGTAAGTACAGTTCAGAGTGCTCAACAGCCACAGATTTGACATGTTCAGACTCATGAAAGCTTGACTATAGCTACATAGATGCAGTAATTTTCCTTTGATCACAGACTGAAAATAAGGCAAGTGGTAGAGTCTTGAATTTTTTAAATGAGTGAATTTCTGAAGAGCTGCTTTCGCATCAAATGAGAGATTTTTCTGACCTAGGGAGCCTGTAGTCTGCAATTTAGTTTGTAGTTAAAGGATTGGCTTTTTAATATATCCTTTATCAGGAGGAGAATCTCTGCCAACTGATGCCAGCTGGAGTTACTCCTGCAGATCAAGGCATATCTACATTATACAATACTGATTTGTTTCTATCTATTCAAATAAAACCAATTTAGTTTTAAGCTACCTTCTTTGGTAATCATCTGGCCTTGATCACCTCTTCCTTCTACCTCATTCTTTGCAAACTAAAATGAGCTGCAAAATCTGTTGGAGTTTAGTGAACCTAGATTAACTAAGAATTTTCTATAGCAATCTGTCCTATTTTAGGTCCACAGAATCATGCATTCTCATTCACCTAAACTCTCATTATACCAGCTGCTGTGAAAATCTCTGTTACAGAGTGAAACCGTAGTACATAGGACTGTTACAGAGGATACATAGGCACCTCCCTTGTAGAAATAAGAACAGTAACATAAGATTCCTATGCTTTATTTTAGTGAGCCCACCTAAAGACAAGAAAAAAGACATGCGAGAAGATCTGTGCCTAAGATTGACCTTAGTGGCTTTCTGAAAATTGGAATTACTTAGATACATCCTCATCTGCTCCTTTTTCTTGGTGGCTCTGTGCTTCCCTTTCAGTGAACAAGTTTTGATTTGGTTTAAAGGAGGAAAATGGCAGAGAAAGGAANTCTCACTGTCTTCATGCAGGCGAGTGTGACTCCTTTTGTCAGTTTCGTGTTTTTGATAGTTAATAATGTCTTTTAATAATTATTTTTAATAATTAATTCCTTGCACTTTTGCTACTTACATTGAGTGAATCTAATGGAAGGCAATTATGTAAAACAATGTAGACTGAACCATGCATCTACTGAGAAATAAAAATAAAACAAAACATACTTTCCATTTCAAATGTTGATTTCCACTTCCATGACAGTGACTTATAACTGTGAAACAGTCTCCTGAATGGAATGGTGTAACTTAAAATTGTTAAAAGTCAGTGTCAGAAAGTCTTTCTAAAGATGGTGGGAGGCTTTTGTAAATGTGAAAAAAATAGAGGACACATTCAATTAAGCTAATCTAAACCAGGGTGAATCTCTGCGAAGACATTTTCTTTTCAAATGGCCATGTTTCTCTGTTAAGAAAACCTACACACTTTCACAGAATCTCAAATAAAATACTAGAACATCCTTAAATGCTTCATAATTTTAATTAACCTCTAAAACTGAACATTTAATTGAAAGGTCCTACACCATCTTGGAGTAGGTGGAGACACGGATGGCTCCACAGATATTTTTCAGAAAATGTCTCAGCTGCATCATTTTCATTGCTTGCAAAAAATGCATTTGAATATATATGGCATCACAAGCTGAATTCTCAAACATATAAAGCTGAGTTGGAGCCTGAAAGTCAGCACAATCCTTTAGCAAACTGAAATTATATCAGGCACCTTTTGATATCTACATATTCTTCTGGATAAACATTTTTAAGTGCCCCTACTCTTTCAAAAGAAGTTAGGAACCACCATGACTCAGCATTTTGGGTTAAAATATTTGGGGATGTGAGTTGCATTTTTTCTGGTTTTTTCTCTGTTATCTGCTATCCCAAAAAATTCCTGTTCTTTCTCTCACTCTGTCTTTCTTTAACGCTTTGCTACTTCTTCCCTTCTAACTACAATCTCTGTCTCTTACCCTGTGCAGTGAAATAATGAGATGCCTGGTTATTTATGCTTGTGTTTTATGCTTAGATACTATTCTGCAGGCGTTTTACTCTGGGTGCCAAAAGGGATAATATTTGCAAAATATTGTGAATAGCTAATTTTGATTTTTTTTTTTCCTTTGGAGCATGATGTGTTTGTGAAAAGATAGGGACTGCAGAAAGGATAGTACTGCTTACTAAATGTTTGTGGTATTCCAAGTGGTTTGCTGTTGAGAAATTAGTTCCACTTCCCAGCAAATGATAGCTGCTAGTCCTTGTGAACTGGTTATATGCTTCTTCACATACAAAAATGTGGCTACAGGGATTTGAAGCTTCCATTTTAAGGAGGGAATAGAGGATTTCTTTTCGAACTAATTATTTATCCTTGTGTGATTGGAATTTATCCAAGCTTTTAGTTTGGATGTGACTGTTATCCAAATAACTGAATTAATTCATGACTTCTTACTTTTACTTTCCACTGTTAATCTTTTATATAATTCCATTGAAATATCCTCTGGTCTTAAGCCTGTGCTGATTTGGCTGCAGGGACGCCAACAGTTTTCAATGGAATTTTTTAAATGAAGAATTAAAAGAGCTACAGGCCCTGTATCGTAGTAGTATTCTTAATTAGAAGTGTGCTGTAAAATAGCCACCAGTTAAACTTTTAAAAAACATTCTGGAAGACTAAAAGTGCAACAGCAATCAGGATAACAATAAAGGCAGATACATCAACTTTCTACACAACACAGGCTGTCATAAGCTGTCCAAAGAGTCCTTACGTAGAAATATCAATCAAGGCAGACAAAGGATTCATTTCACTTCATATTTGACATCTTTGACATTGCCTAGTTTGAACGTATCATTTGGACACAGTGGTCAATAAAGAGTGACAGATTCTGGGACCTCTGGAGAGTGTGTTGCCCTAGAGAGAGTGTAGAGGTTGAGCTGCATGGGTAACTTTATGGGAGATAAAGAAAAACAACCTGGCAGGTTTAGAAGAAAATTTACCTTAAAGACTCTGATATGAAAATCATATATTCTGGAGATTTCTTCTTCCCTTTCTGACTCACAGAATATCTTGAGTTGGAAGGCACCCACAAGGATCATCAAGCCCAACTCCCAGCCCTGCACAGCACCATCCCCAAGAGTCACACCATGTGCCTGAGAGCACTGTCCAAATGCTTTTTGAACTCTCTCAGGCTGGTGCTGTGACCACTGCCCTGGGGAGCCTGTTCCAGTGCCCAACCACCCTCTGGGATGAAAAACCTTTTCCTGATATCCAACCTAAACCTCCTCTCACACAACTTCAGGCCATTCCCTTGGGTCCTGTCACTGGTCACCACAGAGAAGAGATCAGTGCCTGCCCCTCCTCTTCCCCTCACAAGGAAGTTGTAACTGCAATGAGATCTCCCCTGTTTCCTCTTCTCTGGGCTGAACAGACCAAGTGACCTCAGCCACTCCTCACTCAAGGCCCTTCACCAGCCTCATTAGCCTCCTTTGGACACTCCCTCAATGTCTTTCTTGTATTGCAGTGCCCAAAACTGCCCCCAGCACTCGAGGTGAGGCTGCCCCAGTGCAGAGCAGAGCAGAACAATCCCCTCCCTTGCCCGGCTGGTGATGCTGTGCCTGATGCCATCCCAGGACAGGCTTGGCCCTCCTGGCTGCCAGGGCACTGCTGACTCATGTTCAGCTCTCCATTGACCAGGACCCCCAAGTCCCTTTCCGTGGCACTGCTTTCCAGCCTCTCATTCCCCAGTCTGTCCATA
>VWZT01008133.1:64737-89829 GCA_013397055.1 Pachycephala philippinensis
GTGAGCCAGTTGCTCACCCATCCCATGATGTGTTTATCCAGCTGTGGGCTGCACATTTTGTCCAGAAGGGTCCTCTAGGAGAAAGTAGTGAAAGCTTAACTGAAATCCAAAAAGATCACATCAGCCGGTTTCCCTTGATCAGCTGGGTGTGTTACCTTGTCGTAAAAGGAAATCAGGTATGATAAGCAGGACTTTCCCCTCATGCCATGCTGACTGTGAGCAGTGACTATGTTATCTTTCAGGTGTTTTTCAATAACTCCCAGAATAATCTTCTTCATAATTTTTCCAAGCACTGAATGAATAGAAATCACAGACACATAGATGAAGTGACAAAGCTGACCACACCCACTATAATGCAATATATGTGTTAATATGAAATTCTATTCTACTGTACTACTAATAGAGAACTGAAACTGTTTGTGTTTGTTTATGATATCTTTATTCATCTGTATTCATCTGTATTCTTCTTCTGCTTCAGCTGAAATCTTACACCAGCACAATTATAGGTGGAACTTGACTGACTTCTTCCGAAGAAAAATCATAGCTTTTGGCTTCTATTTCTTGTTCTATTCATTGCTGAGTTCTCAAAAAAAATTAGATTTTTATTTCCACGAACAAAAAAGAAAAGGAATCCCACCCTGTATATGGGAACATGACGTAGTGTTTAATAGCATATTTGCTGTTTGAAGAGGAATTGAAATGGATTATCAGCACTGATCTGTGGAGCCTAAGCTATGGCAAAGAAACTTTGCATCTCAAAATGGCTGTATTGTAATAATGACCATGTTTTCTTTTAGGAAAGTTCAAGGAAAGGGCCTCAATTCTGCATAATATTGCCAAAAAGAAGTGCCAGGTAGAAGACAGTGAAAGGCAGAATGGAGCTGCTAATCATGGTGAGTGCAGCATCACAGATTTATCACCTGTTCCTGGGAGTCTCTTTCGCTGTTTTATTTTGTTTGAAAATTGTTAATCATTACTTTCTCCTACATCACTTATGCTATTTTAGTAAAAATATTCTGATTCTCTGTACCAAAGAGTATGAAATTTATGGATGGGACAGGAGTTGAATGCAAGAATAGAAAGCTCATCAAGGCATATAGAAAGCCTTCTGGCAGGTTGAAAAGAAAAAGCAAAGCTGATTTTGGTTATGTGTTAAAGTGACAGAGAGGCAAAACTTCCTTACATATGGGAAAATTTAATTAATTTATTTAAATGCTCTAGTAGAATATGTGTTTTATATGCTACCACCCTTGTCACAAAAAGCATCACCTTCATCTTTAAGATTTGATATTTCTTTTTACTACTTGCTAGGAGTCATTTAGGCCCATCTACGCTAATTGTGCAAAATTAACTTACTAGGGTTTGCCATTAAGGCAAGAATTTGTGTTTTAGTTCCAAAATTCCTATTCTGAAAGAAAATCTGTACCATGACCCATTTTCTCTGCTTTACCTCATCATATTATCTGCATTAGAAAATCAGATACAAATGTGTCCAATAAAATTTGAATCATTTTATTACTTGACACTTTTTCTGACCTTGTGTTATGTTTACATATTATTTGCTTCCAAAATCAGGTGGTTGGTTGGGACAGTCTGTTAATAAACCATGATGCTGACTGCGGGGTTAAGAGACAACACACATATACTGAAATAATTACAGATAGTCTGGCACTCCGCTGTGGCTGTGATCTCAGATTTTTAATTTAGAAGAATCTCAGGATAGCAGTAATGTAACTAGACAGCTGTATTTACTTCTATGCACAAGAGCATACCATAAGGCATGTTGAACTTGAGTAAGGCATTGCATATTGCTATTCCCCATTAGTTTTTATTGTCCAAGGGATTTTGGGCCATTGACAACATTTATGTCTACATACTTACTGAGGTAATTACCACTTAGAGAACTCCAAGACAGTCAAAGTAAAAATAAATTTTAATAAATTTGGCATCAGAACCCAAAGGCCGAACTTTATCCCTTTAATTCCTGTGGGAGTTTAGCACAAGGACTACAGGATTCTGGTTTAAAGATCATCCTCTACTATTGGATGTTATTACACCATCTGTTTATTTTTTCCCCATATTTTTGCATGGGAGACAGCAGGATTACAGCTTGGAAGCAACTTTACTAATTGCAGGGGTTAGTGTGTTACAAAACTTACATCACTGAATATATCCCCTCACCTATAAATGCAGCATGTTGCATTCTGTAATGTCAGGGGTGAATGCTGTATGTCATTTTTACCTGAAATATTAGGCTCAATGCGTCTAGCATAAACAAAGGGCACTGAATAGTGCAACGAACTTAAATATTTCTCCAAATGCTAGCTCACTGCTTATAAGCTTTTTATTGAAAATGTGTACTAGGCAAATTTTTTTCTCTCTACCACAGATGTTGGTTCAACTTTAGTATTTGATAATTTGCTCAGACTAAATATATGACAGCTATCTCACTAGTATATTTGTTATTTAATATTCTGATCTGTCTTTTTCCCACTCGTATCTATGGATGATGCCACAGAGAAAGGTGCGAAAGTGGAAGTTGCAGTAACACCACCGAGTGATTCAGGACCAGTGCAGAATGGAATCGCCCATAATGTTGAAGAGGTCAGTGATCTTTTTTATTCTTCTTTTTATTCTTGAATTAGTAAATATATTGCATGCTTGATTGTGCTTTTCACTGAAAGTAAACATCTTAATAGAAATAAGCTGACAGTATGAACTGTCTGCGTAAAATTTAGTTTTCCTTTTCAACGGAATCCAGTGCTCAGTTTGCCATATGTAAAAGCTCTTGCCTTTCGGTGTAAGGTAAGATGGGAGTCTGGAATCTATTCTTTTAGGAAATGTATTTTTATTTTACAGATAAGATGTTTGCAGCCCTAAATACAGCTAATAGAAATTGCTTGTCACATTGCACAAAACCTGTTCTCTTAAGAGAACCTGTCATGATGTGCGTCATGGAATAGTCAAAATTCATTATGAAAGAGAACCTGTACAAGAACTTCTGCATCCTGCCTTCTGTTATCTTGCTTCATAAGATTTTTTCCCACTGAGATTGGTCAGTGAAAACAATGGAGAAAAAGCAATCTTAAGCAATCACATATCACAGCAGTGTCCACATGCCATCAATTTACATTGTAATAAAACATTTCCTAGGCTGTTCAGAAATCAGCAAGGTCAAGGAGCTTTGTCATTTGAGATAATGGTTTCAGTTTCAAGCATCTGCAGGGGAAGAAGGGAAAACTATTGCAAGAGTACATTACTCAGCAATGCTTTCCTTTCATCTCCCTTTAGACATTTTAAATTTGCAGTGATGCAGGCTTTGGAACTTTCATGTTAATTTCAGCAAGTATTAGGACATTCTGAACAATGATTCTTATATATTAGATGTGGGATACATTATTTATCCTTATCCAAATGGTACAATAGAGCAAAGCAGGGAGGTTTGTAACTGGTGGAGGAGTGAGTCTGCAGATTTAGCTCCATCAATCTGAGTGAAAGGATTTCAGGTATCTGCTGTCAAAATAAAAACTAGCAGTCTCCTAACTGCATTTTGAGATGGTCCGTGCTGGATTCCTCCCCAGTGGCTTTTCAAGTTTTGTCTTCTTCCAGTGGTAACCTGGCAGCTCCCTTAGGCTGCTTGAGTATTGATATGTTGAAACCTATTTTGTAATTTAAAAGTACATACTGGAATTTTTGAGAAGTTGTAATACAAATAGTCTACTCATCTATGGAACAAATAAATAGGCTTCCACAACACTGAGGACCCTATTTCATTGTCAGGATGTCTGCCAGCTCCACAGTTTACCAGAGCCTTTCCTCAGTGTATTGCCTGGCTTTTTGTGCATAGCTTCCTTAAACACCTTCCCAAACTGTAGTATCACTCTGAAGCTAACACTGGGCTTTTCAGTTTCCCTCTGCTCTGTATATTGACTTTGTGGGATTGACTTTGTAGGATTACTCTCAATTTATAGAAGACAACAAAATTTATGGGCAACAACAGAAACCCACACACAGCATTTCTGTGACCCTATTCACTGACAAATATTAGAATTTGAAGAAGGGAAATTGGTCATTGCCCTTCTCCTTCTTTTTAGCTTTTCCAAACTTGACCTACAAATGGTCTTGAATTTTGATATTTTTGTAACCAAGTGTTCTCCATTGTATATTGATATCATTTGCTTCTAAGTGGAATTCAATCAAGTACCTTGAAATTTTGATGATTTTTCCTTACTCTAATGCAAAAGGAATTGCTGTAGTGTCAGAATTTGGAAAGATATTATAAAATTGCTTCTGTCCAGTTTTCGACTTGTATAGTCTAAAGATACGGTTTTGTGATCTGTAAGTGCTATTTAGAAAAATCTCTTTAAAAAATTGTTAGTGCCTCCATGTTGTGTTAATGATAATTTAGAACTGAGAAAATTAGAGACACTGTCAGTCTGGATGAACAAAGCTTCAAATATGCCTTTGGGCGAAAAAATATTGTCCTGAAAACTGTGGGATGTGAAATGGATATACTCACATAGCAGGTCATCCTGGAACATGTTTGCAGTGGTGATACAGAAGACTTGCCTAGGGATCTAATTCTTTCTCCTCCATTGTCGAGTTCCACTGTGGTCTTCGTGCTTTTCCCTCTTGCAAAACAAGCATAGTCATACTTGTGGGGTTTTTTTTTTACTTTTCAATGATGCAGATTATAGTGTCTGGGTCTAAATCCCTAGACACAAACATTTTAGAATATCAATCTCTATATTGGAAGTAGAATTGTCTGAAAATAAGTACATTAAATATTCTATGTTCCTCTAGTAAAAACAGAGTATGCACATAAATCCATTTTGCTTACAAATCCCCTGTTATTTTAAAATTACAATGTTGAGAAAAAGACCCTTGTGAAATGATGGTCTCGGGCTAAGACTGCAAGCAAAGGACAAAAAACACCAACTTTCATATTGTATTTTAATTTTCATATATTTGTAAAATAATTTTTTTGAAGCGTAATACTCCCAATTGCCATGATATTTTCCATATGCTTCTACTGGTTTCTTTAGAGGCTTTTAAGGAACATCTTCATATTTTTCTTCTTTTTCAAGAAAGAGGGAAAGGCTTACACAGAGCTGAAACACCACACAAGACAGATGCGAGGACACTGTCAAGTTAATGATTTCTGCAAGGTGTCATGATAGGTGTATTTCACCTAATTTACTTTTTTGTTTTGGTTTGGTTTTAATTTCTTCGTTTCTCTCTTCCAAATTCCACTGTCTTGCTTTTCCCTTTTACCTAGGACTTTAATTCCGTTTTTCTTACTCTCCTGTCCTCCAGGGAAAGTCAGCTTTTCTCTTTCTAGCTCAATCCCTTCTGCAACAAGAAAAAGTCTTTCTTGATGCTGTTTGCAGAAATTTGAAAAGGCTGTCCAGAAAATGTACCCAGCAACCCAATCATTTGTGCCAGATAGTAAGACTCATATCACCCCACTTAACTATAAGCAGAAGCTGATATCCTACACTTTGATAAAACTGGGATCATCAGCTAAGGACAGACGGCTGTGGTCTCCTTCCCATTCCTTAGCCAGCACAGGAGGGAACAATACTTCCTCCCACCATACCATCTGTAAGACATTACTGCTTTATTTGAAGTCAGAAATTGCCTTCCTTTCTGCTGGATATTGCATCTTCCTTGGGGATTTTGTTCTACTTACAGCATTCTGTCTCTTAACCTTTAGCAGGTTGCCACAGAGGAGAAGACTCTGTTATATAAAACTTCATAGAGTGGTACCAAGGATGCATAAGAAAATGAAAAAAGACTAAAAAGACACTTACTATCTCATTAAATGTTTTATAAAGTGCCCTTCAGAATGTGATCCTTCTGAGAAGTCCAGTTCCACCCTCCACCACTGTCTTAACTAGCATTTGGTAGTTGTTTTAACCCGTGGCTTACCTGAAAATAGTCTCCAATCTGAAGATAATACCTTTTCCTCCAACCTACACACACCTGCACACATGCATGCACATGCACACATACACACGTACACGTGCACACAGTTTTTCCTGTTTCCATGGAAACCCCGCCAGAAAATGTTTACATGCCAACCACGACTGAGATAACTTTTCCATGAAAATATAAGGCAATTTTTTTTAAGAGAATGGCGCGAAGGCTTCATTGTTTGCATGGGATGTAATCCACTTACCTGAGCAGTGGTCTGGTAAAGCATGTTTTGCCTTCCCCACTGAAGAGCAGCAGGACCATGTGCTGCATTTCAGGACAGAGCCCTGATGGGGACATATCTCCCCCGCCCTGGAATAATTATTCCATTTACATCAAATTAGCATGGTGTGAATGTGAGTAGCATTGCATTCTCTGTCTCAGGGTATTAATCTGGGATATGTTAAACATTCCTATTTCATAGAGAGAGAGGGTAGAGAAGATTAGAGCAGCCTTTGTTGTAAGGCCATGATGTATTCCAGCATGCCTGGTATTTGTTTGATTCATCATTAAAAATTTATTTTCCAAAGCCCACATATTTTTTCAGTTGCCATACTTAGTCTAAAGTAAATGTCTGCATCTTGTTTGCTCTTTATAACTTAAAGAGAAAATACTGCTATCAAAAGGGGTTGATCTTTATTTTCACAATGCTACTTAGTCGTCTACTCCGCATTTTTTGCTGCTGTATACCAGTTTGACTTACTTGAAAATGAATACTGTGAAAAATGGCATGAAGACAAAGGCTTATTCTTCAGAAGTATCTCCATGATACCATAGCTGTTATTTCTCCTGGTGAGCTGACTGCAGTTTTGTGTGTTACATTCTGAGAATTTCTCTTCAAATTCCTCAAAGAGTGCTGGCAATAACATAGCATAAAAACTAGCATATAAGCTCTAGGAGCTGTGATTTTACTTGTTTGTGCAAGTGCCCAAGAGGACACAACCAGCAATAGCAGAATCTGGACCAAACACCTACCTGACCTTACTCCTTCCCACAGGGTTCACTCAAAAGGTAGCTCTTTTAGGTGAGTTGACAGTGCAGCGAGGATTAGCAGAAATCAGCTGACCTAAGAAGAGTATCCACACATACAGAATGCATTCTGAAGGCTCAGGGATTTAGTATTACTGCCTGCTTGACTTTTACTCAAGAATTTGTGAGGGGAGATGTTGCTTTCTATCTTAGTCACCCTATAGAAATTGTATACTCTTGTACTAGCTTACTATCTCACCTTGTTTTGCTTTTGTTTTTAAATGAGATATAAGAGAAGGTAAAGGAGTGATTTAGCTTACAGAGAAGAAACAGAAGGCAGAGACTTGAGGCTGTTCTTCGCAGGGCTCCAACTGCCTATACTTTCTGCCTTTCTAGTGAAATAGATTAATGTGAGATGTGCCCTTCTAAAGAAAAAAAATAAAGCTCAGTTTTGAAAATCACTGTATACCTCTGGGACAGAGAACATTTGAGATCATTATCACATCAGTTTTTCTTGACTTACTTACTGTGAAAGGTTAGGTTATACAGGCTCACTTCCAAAAAACAACCCTCACAAACAAACAAAAAAAACCCCACCCTAAAACAAAAACAGACCTGAGCAGTCTTTGGCAGCAAGGAAAGAAATTGCCTCTTTATAGGTGGTGCAATATCCGTACTGTAGCATAAGCAAATTGAACTGCAAATAATTCCTGTCTTCAGTTTCCCTGCTTCTGGAGCCCTTATGCTGATTCTTTATTGATTAAGTATCAGCAGTCAAAATGCACAAGAAATGTACAAGCATGAGAATTTATGTCTTAGCTCTTCATCTTAGATGGACTAACAGATTAATCCTCAGAATATGGTATTTATAGTTCATATGTTATAGCTCTTAAACAGTACAGGTTAGTTGGTAAACAGAGGCAGATTCAGTATTTTTGAAGTGCTCAGAAGTTTGAGGTGGTTCTTTGTACTTGTTTTCCATTTTCCCCTAAAGTGAGGAAAAAAAGTATCAAATGCTGTTTAATGTTATGCCAGAAAAGCAATTGTTTTTCCTAATATGATATGAGTGTAAGCCTCTATGGAGACAGTGATTTTGTGATGTTTGCTGGAAGGTGTGACTACCTTGTGACTTTGGCAGATGGAGTTTGCTATAAGCTGTTGTTTATAAATGAAATAGTTGTGGATGAAATGTCACCGTATGTTTATATTGTTTATATAATGTGAAACACACCATGATTTCCTCTGTTTGGAAAAATTTTACTGGGAAAATTGGATAGGTTTAGATTAGATACTAGGAAGAAATTGTTTTCTGTGAGGGTGGTGAGGTACTGGAACCGGTTGCCCAGAGAAGTTGTGGATGCCCCAACTGGAACTGTGGAAGTGTTCAAGGCCAGGCTGGGTGGGGCTTTGAGCAACCTGCTCTAGTGGAAGGTGTCCCTATCCATGTCAGGGGTTTGGAATTAGATGATCTTTAAGGTCCCTTCCAACCCAAACCATCCCATGTTTCTAAAATAGTCCTGAGCAAAACAGTAAATACTTTCTTCCCTGGGATTACAGATACGTATTTAATAGATGTTCTTGCACAAAGAACAAATATGGAGCTTCCATAGTTTTTGTACTGTTTTAAGTGTTCGTAATAATTTAAATAAAAGAAGAGTTGAAGTAGCAAGAATAGAGTTTTGAACGTATGTATATTGGTTTAAAAAAGTATTTGTTACAGATGTATAAAAGAGACCAAGCAAAATAACACTTCTAATCTCATTTCTTAAGATAAAAAGATGGCATTTTCCTAATAAAGGACTAATTTCCTTATCATCATTAATAACAATAACAATAACAATAAAATATATGCTAGGGTACCACAATTATCCCATCTAGGCATTAGTATACTTTTGATGTTCAGTACTGCAAATGTCTCTGTATTAAAAAGACAGTCTCAAACATCAGCAAGAAGAAATGAGGATCCAATGCATAAAGAGTAAAAAGAGTTATAACAGCTAGTAAGAATTTCATAGAAACACAGTAATGACTATTGTATGTGAAGATCTAATGCAGGTATGTCTAAATCTTTCGTGACTGGTTAAGGGATGACGGGCACATGTATGTCATCCTGTATTCTTCCAGTAGCAGGACATGATGAGGGAAGAAACAGGAAAACTCACGAGGTCAATAACTGGTTCCAAGGGTTGTGTCACCAGCAGAATTTTAGGGGTTTTTATCATGGATTGGCTTAAACAAGACTGGGTCTGATGATGACAAACAGGGTACACCTGTCTTAAAGGGGCAAAAGGATCAGAGGTAGCAGGGCTCGTTGAAAGAGCCTTGAACTAGATTTGAAAGAAGAAAGGGATGTATCATGTTATAATTACATTTTCTTCTTAGCATTGCAGAATATAACCATACTGAACATTGAAAGTACAGAGCTTTCATCATATAGACTAAAATAAATCAAAACTATAGTTTCAGGATTAGTTTCTACAAACTGTGGTAGTGCATATTCAGTATGTACATGGCTGGAGCCACAGACAGTGCAATCTCTGCCATGAATCTGTGCTGAGTCATTTTTCTGTCACTGCTGCTTAGTCCACAGCGTGACGCTCACATTTGTGTGATTTAGAGCTGCCAAGATTATTTCCCATTCATTTCTTCAACTTCAGTGGATAGTTTAGTATTGCTTTGAAATTCATGGAAGCTAGATCTACAAATACTTTGAACTTCATTATTTCCACTGGCTTTTGGAAGGTCAGCATTGAAAATCAGATGCCAAATCCAATTTGCAAAATATGAAATGAATATTCAATCTGTAACATCTATAATGTATCCTGGAGTTAAACTAGCAATAAGTGTTTTGCCTGCACTGTGAGCTTGTGTTCAGCCTTATATTTTGGGGGTAGTTGTCTTGGGGAAAGGGATGATGTAGGACAACTGGAAGGTGAAAAGGTCTCAAACAGATAGATCAAGGTTTCTCAGGAGACATCTGGCAATCTCCAAAAGCAATTCTTTGTAATTCTTTGCTGCAGCTACTCATGTTGCCTCTGTGCTCATGCACACCCAGAGGTGTTTGACACAGACATGAGAATAGACCAAGGCCCAGTTGAACTGCAGTGTGTACAGGTACAGTATTGCATGAACCAACATAGGCATTACTGTCTAGATATTTTTAAGTCTCATGTGCAAACTCAGACTAATGTAAAGTTTTGTTGTGATTAAATGTAATTGTTAATCATGGCTAATCTCTAGAGATGGCCATTCAGGAAGTACTTTGCCACTCAGTGCTGTTTATGCAGCAGTCACAAAGCTTTATTCCAGCTGAGCTGGCTGATTGAATTACACAGAGGCCATTCAGAAAGAGTTACCTAGGCAACCCTTCAACTGGTCCTTTTGTGCTCAGATTTTATCTCAGTCATCATATTTCAAAGCTGAGCCTCTGTCTCAGGTTGATTTTCCCACCCAACAGCATCTACCAGAATGAAAAAGGATTGGATTTGGTTTTGGGAAGTAGCCTCACAAACTTCTCCAGCAGTTCCCCTAAAGTCAGGCTTCAGAAGATTTGCAGCAATGGAGCACAGTATGTCCACTTCAGTGAAGAGCTGAAAGCTTAAGACAAAAGCTAGCCTCTTAAGCTGCTCAGGACCCTCTAAAGTACTGTGTTGAGTGGTACAAATTGTGCCTATATATTTTTTTAAATTTTTAATGATTATAACCCTTATTACCTGTTCACTTTTTGAAACATGAAGACACCTGACATGTCTTACAGTCATGCAACTTGGGAGTTTCACAAAGTATATGGGTTAATAAAATACTGTCCTCTGTTGACATCAACAGGTAACTCAAAAGTAGCTGCAACTTGTCAATATATCAAGAGGTAAATAGGAATTTGCTTCCAGTCCATTGGTGTCAGGTGATACTTCCATAGTGAAAGACCCCAAGCTAAGAGCTGAGCTTACTTCTGTAGGTACTGATCCGTTCAATAATTGAACAATTCAGGAGTTCACAATAGTGGAATAATCAAGACCAGTTCTTCAAAATTAGCAGTAAGTAGAAAATGTTATTAACAGTATCAATATATGGTGACATTTCATCAATAACTCTTTTGCTTAGAAAAAAACAACTGGTGTGGTCATTTAAATGATTGTTTCATATAGCATTGTCATGAGGTTTATGTAAGCAACCTTAATACAGGGCAATAACTGAAAAGAAGTTTATTATAAATCTCTAGGAGGAGTAAGATGCATACTGTGGAGATGTCTCATTTATTGTCTTTTTTTTGAAAAAAAACCCAAGTACACTACATGAAGAAGTCATCATGTATCACTCATGTTCTCAAACAGTTTTCACCAGGCACTCTTTTTCAGACCTTTTTAGCTTTCATTGAGCTCTCTAGAAATCTTTCCAGTGTTAACAGGGTTTGCATTTCTCACACACTATGTGAAAGTATTGTTCAGGCCATTTTTTCAGTTGCCTGGTTCTGCAATTTAGGTGCAGTTCTGGAGATATCACCTACCTATGTTAACAGTTTAAAAGTTATTTTAACACATGCATGCAAAAGGCTGAGTCATGCCTGCTATACTTGCTCCATTTTGTTTGCAGAAGCAGTCTAAGGAAAGTGTGCAGCAGCCAAATGTTTTCTGTCATAGGAGAGGATTCCTATACACCCACTCTATAATAGGGATGACAGGTGGGCAGCTTACACATAAACGGAGACTAGAGACCAATGAGAAAATCAGCAAAACAAATTGGAGAGAAGTGTCTTTAGTTTTAGCACCAAGTTGTTAAGAACACTGCTGTGTTGTGACTGGTCTAAACACAAGAGTCTTTGGGGAGAGACAAGGAGAAGCCCTTTCCTCATGTGGACAGCCCAACAGTGGTGCTGCAGCCCAGAGAAGCTGGGCCATCTCCATCCTTGCTGGTTTCACAGTTTGAGTGGGCAGAGCCCTGAGCAGCCCAGTCTGACCCCAGCAGCTTAGCACTAGTCTGACCCCTAGGAGCTTAGCACCTCCACAGGTGCCTGAATTGCCCTATGTTCCTGTGAAGAAGACAATACATACAAATATATACGCATATATATTTAGTAGTAACTTTTCAAGTTCCTCGCAAAAGCTTAAGAAGTTAGGTGTACGTATACATCTATATGCATGCATAAAGATGCACATCTCTGTGTGTGTGTGTGTGTGTGTGTGTGTGTATGTGTGCGTGCACAGGCACATATATGCACACATTCTCTCTCTCTTCTCTGTGTGGCCAGGTTTGATGCAGCCCAGACAAGTCTTAACCCCTGACTAGACTAGCCCACACCCCTAAGGAGAGCCATGGGAACATTTGTCAGAGACACCCTGTGCATCCCAAGGGACCAGCCACACTGTCACCAAATGGACATCCTCAGGAAGCCTGTGCTGTAGGGATACCTCACAGGCTAGCCAAAGTCTTTTTTGGTGTGTTCTAGCTAATGTTGTAGGTGTGGTGTTAATGCAATGATTTCAGATGCCATAGTTCTCACTGAAACACAACACCGTCCTTGAACTCGGTTTGGAAGTATCCCTAACTTCATTCATCCACTGTGATAATCTGCTCACTGGAGTTTTTCTTACAGAATGAAGAGGATGAGGAGGAACAGCCTCTCAGCCTGGCCTGGCCTGAAACCCGGCGCAAGCAGGTCACCTATCTTTTAGTGTTACCCATTGTTTTTCCGCTGTGGGCTACCCTGCCAGATGTCAGAAAACCTGTAAGTAACTGTTGTTCTAAGTCAGTGTCTTCTGCACAAAAGGGTGGCTCTCTAGTTAAATCCCAAAAAAGAGCTATAGCAGATTCATGTAAAAACAGAGCCAATAGGTTTTTTTAATTGTTTCTTCTTTGAAGAAGAGGTTGCAACATGAGTATTCAAATCTGCGAATGGCAAATGGGTGTTGTGAGCAACTGGTTGGTAATAGCTCTATACAGATTGGATTTGATTTGATTTGATTTGATTTGATTTGATTTGATTTGATTTGATTTGATTTGATTTGATTTGATTTGATTTGTATATTGAATTTGTATTCACTAATACTTTATGACATAAAGTGAAAGGTCTGAAAACTTCTTTGGGGCCTTCACATTTGTATTTCTGAATCTCTACTGAACGTCTCATGAGTGCTGAGTAAGTCTGTCTATCTGCAATGCCCTAAAGGGTATGACTGGAAGGATTTTAGACTGTCTAAGTTCTCTCTGTAGTTCAAACATAATGATATGCATTTCTCTTAAATTTATGTTCTATTAGACCTTTCTCTTCTACCCATAATCTTACAATTTTCATACTAGGATGAGATCTGTAAGTCCCTTCATGTATAAAACAGTTGCTAGTTTTGTCCCAAACACAGCTTGAAGTAATGTAAGACTGGCAAGTTTCCAAGGCTTACCACTTTTATACTCACATACACAAATAGACCTGACTGGGAAGGCTCATGGAAAGTAGAAGAGAGAGAGTCAAGAGCTGAAAAAAAAAAAAATTAGTAGTGTTTTAGTCTCTTTTCTTTTCTGGATCAAAAATGGGTTTAAAACTGCTGCAAGAGAGGCATGCACAGCATGTAAGTTTCTAAATCAACACCCTGAATTCTTTTTTCCTCCTCACACGCAGCGAAAAACCTCCCCATCCCACATACTGCAAAACTGCAATTCAGTGCAAGAAAGAAGCTAAAATAAGATCTCTGATTTATTTTTAGATAAACGTTTCCAAAGGCTATAAAGTGACATTTTCCCTTCCAAGCTTTAAGCTTTCTTTTTCTTAAAGATTCCAGAAAACTCTGGTAATCACTTTTGTTTCATAACACACAGAGCATACTACATGAATTTCAAGATTGTTTATTTCTGAATTTATGCCCTCCTTTCATCATTCAAAACCATCCTTGTAATTTTTTTCATAATTTGGTCTAAAATGAGCGAGAAATATGTATGGGCATTATTTTGAATTTTGGAAATCTGCAGTTAATTAAATAGACCTGTAGCTTTATCCAATATTCTGTACTGTGCAAATGAGAACAGTTTTGTAAATAATAGTTTTGGAAAGTGAATTGACGAGTTGCCTGCAACTGTGTGATGCATGGGATTATTAACACTAATACCATTCACAACAGAACTCCATGATGACATCTAGCATCTAAAATACCCTGAAAAAAAGATAAACACAGTTGTATGTGCCAGATAGGCAAGCAGACAACAGAGTTTTTAAACTTCATTTACTGAAAGGAGTAGTTTTCTATACAGAAAAAAAAAAAAAGAAGTTTTTAATTACATGAAGATTAACGAAAGAGGTAATGGGCTGTATCAGTGTGACAAGCTGCTTACTTTGAACATTGCTGTCAAAGAATTAACCAGATGGTTGCATAAACTATCTAACATATTAAATATGCTTCATTAATGTATCTTCAAAATATTCTCACTTATTTCTGTGTGCCATCCCCACTAATCCCTTCCTAACAAAAATGAAGCTTGATATCACAGCTCAGCATGTGCATCAGAAAACAATTTTCAATGAAATCTGTGAGGTAAAAGTTAAAGCAAACCTAAGATAATACTTAACTAGATTTTTTAGATAGACCTGCCATCAGGGGCTTGATTTGCAAGTGTGGTAATTTTAGTCAGAAACCCAAATCCGGCATCAGGAGCCTCAGATTAGCATGTGCAAATATAAAGTGAATGCTTGTGTGCTATATACTGATTTAAATGGAGCCTTTGGCATCCTCTGTGAGTTCTTCTTTCCATCTAGAGTCTTTTTCCTAATGTATATTTTATCTCCACATAAAGGAGATGGTTTGTCTGCATTTATTTGTACTATTCTGAGATATATTTAGCTCCATGAAGCCCAGAAGCTCTAGAAAAATTATTTCGTAGTCAAGGTCTCTGGTTCTAAAGTTAGCAAAATCCTGCTGTCTTATTATGCTCTGGTGCACACATATGCACATTTTTGTATACTTAGAGTAGATTATGCATTAGTTCAGCTATCTGTCAGCTGAGATGTTTTAATGCGTTTAGTGCCTTAATAACACCTGCTCACATTATGCCAGTATCTATTAAAATCCTTACTATAACATAATAACATTGTTGGCATATCCCAGAGGTATGGGATTCCTTGGGGAATTTTTTTTTTTTTTGAGTTTTTGCTCAGGCGTTTTGAACAATAATGGGTATTTTTCCTGTACTAATGGCTTATTTCCCCAGTGGCTCTGTGAAGGTCACATATATAACTGCCCACCTCTGGCAGTAACAGATATTGAAAGATTGAAAGAAAAGTTATGTGGCCAAGGTGCCCCAGTAGGTCAGGAGCAGATATTGAACACCTCTTTTGTTATAACCATACTCCACTGTCCATCCCTTTGCATTACAGGCCAGAGAAATGGCTTTTGGGGCTCCAGTCCTGCCATCACTGGACCCATACGGGGGAGTTCCTTCTATCTCTGCAAATTCCCATTACAAACGAAGAGCTACAACTTCCACTAACTCTTGTTGCCATTCAGAGATGCACTGTTACCAAGGGGACAAGGACAACATGTTCCTGTACAGATCCAGTTAGAGAAGCAGGTTCTGAGTAATCAGAGTTAAGCACTGTTAAGTGTGAAAGGAAGATAAAACTTTGCAATGCAGATACATTTATGAACTAGACAAACATATGAATCATTCAGGTTAAAGACATTGATAATAATACTGGCTAAAATTAAAAGAGTTACCTTTAAAATTATTCAGCACACACTACCTTCCAGGATCAAGTTCTTATAAGAAAAGCCTTCATAGCTGGATTATTTTTGCTACTTTTAGTCCTGTTTTTCAGACACTGACATGAAATGAATATATAGAAATATATCAAGAAAAATGGCCTTATGGTTTCTGATAGACAGGAACAGTACCAATCCGTCTAATCTTCAGTGGAACTACAAAATCCTTTTGCTTTTGTTAAAGGAAAATAGCATATGAACTGAAAGAGCCATGGCTTCTCTCATTTGTCTGTTACTAGGACCACAAAACAGCCAATTGGTAATAAACTAGGCACCCTGTCTTTACAAGGCAACCACCACAACAACTACAAAAAAGATGGAGAGAAGTATTGCTGTCTGCTGTCTCTGACTAATTCTTCTAGGAAAATGCTTAGAATTGGCAGCTCTCTGTATTTCAAAGAGCTAGGGAGTAGAAATTACATAAATCTCAAAAGAATGCTGTCACTAGTTACAAAACAAGCATGATTATTATTATACTCTGGAATAAAATCCAGCATCCAAAAAAGAATCAGCATTCTTGTTATGGCTTTTTAAATTTTTCATCTATATGCAAATTATATAGCAACATCTATGGAGTCCATTTTTGATTTCATCGCCTGTAAAATGTACAAGCTTTAAATTTTGCCCTTTCTGAATTTAAATGTTCCCCATTTTAAAATAGGTAATTTAAGTGTTAAGCCTATTAAAGTATCTTGGACTGCTGCTTATCAGTTAATTTTAGTGGGAGAGGATTAGCTGAGACAGGCGAGGAGTACACAGGCTGCAAAGTTACTGACTCGTAATTCTTAGCCGTCCAAATTCCGTGGGTGTCTGACTCAGATAGGCAGTGTCTCCTTGTTTTGCAAGAACCATTTGGTGTAATACAATCGCACCATCAGAGAGCTATTACTGGCCAGCATGGCTCTGGTTGTATTAGTTTTGCTTAAGCCAATGCATGCTTAAATCTTGAGTATTGTGCAGTGATCATTCAAATCGGGTTGCTACAAGGTGCTCTGTGCAGATTTTGTGACCAGGTGCAAGTTTATTGCTTCATCATCTCATTAATCATATGTCTTGCCAAAAAATCCCAGCTTGTACAAGGAAGATGAAAAATATTGAAAGTTGGAAAAGTTGACTACTAAGAATGATGAAAAAAAAGTGCTAGCTGCTTAGTTTTAAAAGAGGAAATTGCTATTTAGATTCATTTCTTTCTACCAGTCTTAATTCTGCTCCCACTGGTGTCAGATCACTGTAACATCCATCTATATGTTTCTTGCAAATTGTGTTCCTTTTCAGATTAAGGTCTTCTTCTCTCCCCCAATGTGTACAAAATGTTGATTTTAAACTTGAAAGTCCATCTGAGTAGGTTTAAATATCCTAAGCTCATTATCGTATTTTCTGGTTTGGTAGAAATTTAGAACTCTGTTTTGAAAAAGTAACTCTGTAATGAGTTGAGAAGCAATTAAGAAATAGATCAACCAAAGTACCCTGAGTAATTCTAAAAACAGTGCTTGTGACACTAGTGGAATTTATATGAAAAGGTGTTTCCAGATGCCATTGTGGTTATTTAGGGGTAATCCATTTAAAACACCTACTGGACTGCTTTTTTTACTCCAACAGAAGTTCAGTTATTTATATTATGAGGGAGTCTAGAATCATAGATTCATAGAATGGTTTGGGTTGGAAGGAACCTTGGAGATCATCTAGTTCCAACCCCCATGACATGGTCAGGGGCACCTTCCACTAGGCCAGGTTGCTCAGAGCCCCATCCAACCTGGCCTTGAACACTTCCAGGGATGGGGCATCCACAACTCCTTTGGGCAACCTGTTCCAGTGTCTCACCACCCTCATGCTAAAGACTTCTTCCCAATACCCAATCTAAACCTACTCTCTTTCAGTCCTCTTGTCCTGTCAGTGCATGCTCTTGTGAATTGTCTCTCTCCATCTTTCTTGTAGACTCTCTTCAGGTACTGGAAGGCTGCAGTTGGGTCACCCCAAAGCCTTCTCTTCTCCAGGCTGAACAATCCCAATTCTCTTAGCCTTTCCTCACAGAAGAGGTGTTCCATCCCTCTAGTAGTGTTGTTAAATCTGTACCATTTTTAATGTGTGTTCCTGTGTATATTCAGTTGTGAAATGGTATAGGTCATGTTAGTCAATGTTTGCATGCTCCATTTTCAGGACATTTAGCATTATGCAAAGAGCGCACAGGGAGTGAGTGCTCTGTTAGCACAGCCTGCAGCTGCACCTGCTGCTGGAGCAGATATGGGCCTTCTGTTTGTCCCGTGCTGTAGATGAGTGTGCACAATTGCCATTGCTGACTTTACCCTTTTTACATCAGTTAGTGTCCTGAGCTCATTCCAGTTACATCAGCAGAAAGTCTACAGTCTCATTGAGCTACAGACCAGCCTCATTGTTTTCAGGTTCAGCTGGCAAAAAACAGTGACATTCCTGCTTGACCAGCTCTAATGGCCAGCCCAATACACTGATCATCTCTTGGTCTATAGCCACCCTGTGGTTCCATGCTTGTCAGTTCCTAAATGTGAAGCTGTTCCATATAAATGCCTGTTGAGTTTGTTACATAAGAAAAGCTGGCTGTGCAGCTCTGTAAACTCCCTAAAAAAGAAGTGTTTATTATGGCTTGAAGAAGCTGAATCAGAACAAATGGTATTTTCTCTCCAAAAGTCACATTCAGGGAAAGCCGTGCAATCCTGTCTACTCCCACAACATCTAAGAATGATCCACAGTCTTATGAGCCTCCTGAAGCAGCAGGGGCACGACCTCCAATGAAAGGGGGCACCAAAATTCTGGAGTGGAAGTGGATTTAGTGGGGACTGAACACAAAGAAGTAGTGCAGGACTGAGCTGCAGCTGAAGCAGGCATTCAGAGTGGTATAACTTATTTCCACATGCAGTTCTACTGGTTATTCATGAAAATTTGTAGGACTCTGCTAGTCACATGTCAGAAATCATCTGGGGTAAGATCTGCATTCAGAAGGTCAATGACCATAAAGAAAGACTGGTAGCATTTATTTATAGGACAAATTTAATTTTAAATACTGATATAGATAGTGTTTGCCTGGTGCAGTACTGCAGTTTTGTTTCCTTCCTTTAGTAGTTAACTTGGCCTCTTTTTGTTACATAGATTCAGTTAGTCAATAGGAAATATGGAAAATGCAAAAGACTGGAACGAACAGAAGCCAAAATAAATCATTAATCTGAATATAACACATTCATTGGCTGAAAGAACACTATCTGTTGAAAATCTGACACTAGTTAAGGGAGAATGTGAAAATGAAAATTAAGTTACTTCGGTGTTATACAGTTTTTAATTCATTGAGGGGCCTGACGGTATGTTTTGCATGTTTTTATAACAAATTTCTCTACAAAATGAAGCATGAAAAATATGTGCTTAACATATCTTCTATTGAGAAAGTGAGTAGTTTTCACAAGAAGAGTAAATGCCGTAATAAATTTTAGGTGTGCATGTTTTTAGCTCTGCCATATGGCAGTCTCTGTTATACTGACTGAAATTTGTTGCAAAAAGTTACTAATGTAGGAAGGAAAGATAGGGGCACCTGTTGAAGCAGTTTGAAAACATTCACTCTGAATAAGCATGAAATTATTGATAAATTTAGACGTCAAACAACTATTGAGCTAAACCCATATGCAAACTGCATCATAAAAAATTATGATAAAAATGACAACAAAAAATTTGCCATTTATCATACAAGTTCTTAGTAGGTCTTATTTTATGATGGAAGCAATTGGAAGAATGAGGCATAGGTAAGTATATACCAATGTCAGGGCATCAGTTTCTTGCCTCTCTTGACATGTATTTTGATCATCTGATGATGATCAGAACAGTTGCTCAGAACAGGCCGCCAGAAAAAATGAGAAGCCACTCTCATATTGAGAAGCAGTGAAGAGTATGGCATTCAAACCCTTCAATACAGGTTTTCACTGTTTCTCCTTGTTTCTGTTTCAGACATCAAGAAAATTTTTTCCTATCACATTTTTTGGCTCTATCAGCTGGATTGCATTCTTTTCTTACTTGATGGTCTGGTGGGCACACCAGGTAAGGAGGTGATATTGGTACAAAATAAAAGCCCTGCATTATGTTTTGCACTGTAAAAGATCATTTAGAATCAGAGTCCATCTATTTCATGCTGGGTGCTGCTTTATTTCGGCAGCTGTAACCATGGATGAAGTAAATCAGTCCTCACTAAATGGAAAGTAGTTCAGAGAGCTGTGGTTGGTCTGACCACAGGACTTAATCATTCTTGTAACATCAGAACCATCAGCAACTGCCTGTCAATACCTTATGCTTCTATTTGTCAATCTCATCTTTCTCCTGATACATGGGGAAATCTGTGAAAACTAGTATTTCTCCAATCTCACCTGGTATTCTCCAAGCTAGTGGGCAAGTTCAGGACAGCTGAAACCATTTCTTCACTGCAGGACACTTTGTTTTTGTTTAAACCCTTCTAGGTTGGAGAGACCATCGGTATTACTGAAGAAATCATGGGACTGACTATTCTAGCTGCTGGCACATCCATTCCTGACCTTATTACCAGTGTTATTGTAGCACGCAAAGGTCTGGGGGACATGGCTGTATCCAGTTCCGTTGGAAGCAACATATTTGACATCACAGTGGGGTAAGTTCCACACCAAGGAAATTGTGTCTATTTTAAACAAGACTTTTGTTCTTAGCACATTGCTGTGGTATTGCCCACAAGCAGCAATCTTTAAAAAAGAGAGTGACGCAAATATGCAGCAGATGTTAGTGTGACAAGCGCTCTGAAGTTTATGCATACCTACATGAAGAAATGTTATAAATTTGTTGCCTAATCCTTGCTGTGATATATTACAGAGAGGCCTAGGCAAGTGAATTGCAGTTTAAAATTGTGTAAGAGCATTGTTCCAAGAAGGAATTTCAAAGCTTTTTATGCTTTTGTGAGGTGGCTGTTTGCTTTCTGCTACCACTCATTGTGCTTATACTAGAGCTTTCTTTATAAATGATGATCAGGAACAATTCAGTGCCTCTGCAGTATTCAACGTGTTTGCTGTAATAACAGCAGAAAGTCATTGTTTTGTGTAATTCAATTAGGCTGCTGTTGACATGTGATTAATTTTTTTTTCTACCTGACAAATCCCAAATTGCAAACCAATTCTCTGTTAACAAAAAGGACCCTTTTTATAGCTCTGACAATGTGAAGCTAGATGAGATTGCGCAGAAGTTTTCTATTTACACTTCACTGCTTCATGGCAGCTCTAGGGTAATGATTTGTGGCATGATGTTGTAATTCAAATTCTTTTTTGATCTTTTGAGACCAAGGTAGATCAGGTTCAGAAACAGTGTAATCTATGCTTCAGTGTTTCAAAAATATGTAGGAAATACATAGATGAATTCTGTCTTTGTTCCCACATTCCCATCTTCAACACAGGATGGAGGTACTGAGAATCATGTCCATACCTCCAATTTCTCCATCTTTGCTTGCTTCTTGCTATCACACACAAACAGAAGAACAGTTCTACCCATAATCACAGTGCCAAACAGCCTGGCTGTAGAAGAGATCCTGGTTTTCACAGCTGAAAATATACCAGCAACCGCACAAAAGTGCAAAAAAGGTTACTGAAGTTAGAAGCTGGATAGTAAATACCTTTTCTACTTTATCTGTTAGCTAATGGCAGTACCTTTAGATATAGCAAGAAAACTTGGCCACTTTTCTTTTCTATTAATCCAGAAGCATGAAGTCTCTGAAATATCTATATGCAGCAAACCTGTAAAATATATGAAAACCATGTCCTCCAACTTGTACTACAGAGGGTACATTACAAAATTATTTCTCTTTTACAGTGCTTTCTTACTTTTTAAAAACTGTTTAGTCTTCCTGCCAGTGGAAATGGTTTTGTCCTGCACCAGTCTGCTACATTTACAACAGAAATGGCACAGCTGAGCTGTAGACTGCTGTAGCTAGTACTGCAGCTGTAATAAATTATTCTCTCCTGAGCTGCTTATTCAAAGTTTTAATGTTGTGAGCTTCTGACAACTCACTTCATGCTTTCTAAGCCTGCTAAGCTCCAATCAGTGTCTTAAATATTTATTTCAGCTTGACATCTCACAGAGGGATATTGTCTCCTTCTGTGGTGTGAGAGATGAGAAATGCAATGACAGCAAACACAGAAATAGAAATTAAGCTGAAGTTCAATTGAAGTTCACAGTTTAACAGAGGTTTATACAGTAAATGTGGACAAAGATATTTAAGGGCCAAATTTTGCAGGCAGTGCCTTGCAGAGTGCTGGTTCTTCATGGCAAGGACATGTTTTTATGCAACCCACCCTTCTGTCAGGCAGGCTCTTGGAAAGAGTGCAAATAGCTTCTTCTGCAGATGGTGTGAAATCTAGAAACAAATGAAAGGGATTTTCCTCTTCACAGACAGGATGCCAGGTGATTTGCCAGCCAAGGGAAATATAATTCACCAGTATAATTGGTGGAAGAGTGGGGGGCAAAAATCCCATGTGTTCTCTGCAAGAACCATGAGAAAGCTTACAATTTATATTTATGCAAATATTAGAAAAGTTGAAACTCTTACTGCCTCACTTTATGCAGGAAGCCTTTGGCTGTGTTTGGAATTGTCTTCAGAAACTTCCTAGTGCTCCCTTCTGGACTTCTGCAATGTTTTAAATTAATTTTTCTGTTTCTTAACAGCCTTCCTCTTCCATGGCTCCTGTATGCTGTGGTTAACAGCTTTGCCCCGGTGACAGTCAGCAGCAATGGCCTGTTCTGTGCGATTGTCCTCCTCTTCATCATGCTGCTCTTTGTCATCCTCTCCATTGCTTCCTGCAAGTGGAGGATGAATAAAATCCTGGGTTTCCTCATGTTTGGGCTTTATTTTGTGTTCCTGATTGTCAGTGTCCTCCTGGAGGACAAAGTGATCCAGTGTCCTGTCTCCATCTAGTGGAAAATGCTGTTTCTCGCCAAAAAAAAAAAAGAAAAATCGAAACAAAACATATATATTTATTAAAGAAAAGATAAATATGTCAAAACGAAACAGCGAAAAAAAAACACGATGGAAAGCTTCAGTGGGAATAACCCATGGATCTGTAAATTTCCTCTTCCTCAACTTTAAAAGAGTGAAAGAAAGAAAAGGATACAAAAGGTCCATCTCAGAGCTGAAGAACGACTGCTGCTGGACAGTGCAGTTACGCATGAAGGGCTGAGTCCAGGTGCACCGAGGGTCTCTGCTGCAGAACATCCTCGCTGCTCAGTGCTGGACACGCTACGTATGCACGGCAACAGCGAAAGTTACTGCTTCTCCTCTGCCTATGGCACACACCCGCAGACTGCTCCTTCTCCGCAGTAGTATACACAGACACAGTCTGCTCAGTTCCTAAAGCTCTCCTCTTCTAAGGGGAATGCTGACATTAACTTTGTGGAGGCACCACCCCCCACACACCCTGGTACAGGATTTTTCCGATAACCCGCTGAAACTCCTGAGTGGAAAGCATACACCAAGCGATGAGTCACAAACAGGGAAGAGCTTGTATGTCTCTTGACGTAAGTGGATTTGTGTGATGTGATTTCAGCAAAGCCAGGAAATTCATCAATGTTTTGATCATCTGCATCACAGGTCTGTAAAGGCAATCAGCAGGATGTTAATGGTGGTTTTTTACATCTTGCAAAACTCTTCAGGTTCCAGAAACTCTGTCTCTGGCACCGAAGGAGCCATGATGCCTGACCATTTTGTAACTGGTGCAGATATTCATTGCATTCTCATGCAAAGACCAGAATGGGGATAATCTTTCTTCTCTAATAGCAACGCAGCATGCAGTGACATCATACAGCTATGTGAACACACCATTTTTTCTAATGCAGCAATATCAACAGTACCAATGGCTTTCAGATGCTGTTACAATTATGAGTTTGCCTTTTCATGCCAGAATAAAAAGGCTAATTTGCTTATGCATAGTATTTCATACAGAAAATAGAAGTAGTTATAAAGTGGCAGCCTAATTGCTAAGTGAATATATATTTTACAGGCTTTCACTATTACTTGGAGTGTAAGGACCTTCACAGCTACATATAGTTATTGCTGGAAGAGATCCCCAGCTGTTGTATAAAGCTGGGGCAGTTCACATTTGCTGTTATAAATCTTGAAACTAGGTAGGAGAAACACAATTTAAATACAGTGGAGCTGCAGGAAACTTACGTGAAAATTCTTCAGTATTGCTGGAAGTGTACATGTCTAAAGAAACTCAGGAAGGAGTGAAAATGCAGCATCCTTCTTCTGAGACACTGAGAGAAAGAGAAGGTCCAAACCTTGAGAAAAAAAAAAAATCAAGAAGGGAGAAAGCAACTAATGTTCATCTTTCTGTAGTTTGGCTGATTTTTTAAAAAATGAGAGGACTGGAATGAATGTTATGAAACTATTTCAGATAATCATCATTTGTTTGTTCAAGTCTTTTGTGCAGTTAAGAGTTCATGAAGTTATAGTGCATTTCTGTGACCTGTTTCAGCGTTGTTTTATATGTGTATTGTGCTAACAATGGCAATGCCATGCTCACATCTGTGTAACAGAAGGCTCAGCACATTTTGTCTTGGCTGTTTTTCTCTGCTCCACACTGTTTGTTTCTCACTCATCCCCTTTGTCCTTTACTGTTTTCCTGTTATATGTGTTTGTATGTAATGGTATATGGTTAGAAAGTAAGGACTTGACAGAAAACAATGGTAGAGAAAACAGTACAAAATTCATATTAGGAATGTTAATATTGTGTGATATCATGAAGAAAAAGTGAGATATTAATGAAATAAAGGAAGGATACTAGGAGTTGCAATGTCTGCTACTCATATATTGTCCTAAGGTATTAAGTCCTAGCTACATGCAGAATCAGTATTTGATCTTAACCATACAACAAGCAACATCTCTTACTTCTTAGTGCTTTTTAGAGTGATCTTCTCATATTGTGAGCAAAAACTTGTCTTTGTGTTCAAGATCCTTCACTGGTCCAGAGTCCTTACCTCTCTTGACCATAGTGCTGCCCGTCTCTAACATTTATTCCTGCGGGTGTACACGCTGGAAGGCAGGTGGCTAGACGTAACTGCGGTGCCCTCTACTGACAGGAACAGCAACCTAAAGGAAATCTATAACCCAAATTCTGACCTCAACTGAAACTTGTGTCCCAAAATACAGAGCTGACTCCACAGTACAATCTATTCCAGAGGAGTCACCAAATGTTTTTGTTTCTGATGACAGTGATCAAAACAGGCAATCCTTTCTCAAGTAAGCAGAATCAGACAGAGGAATGGTCTAAAGGAAGGGCTATGTATGTGGGCACTTAAAAAATAGTGCAATACCCAGATTTACTGATCTGACATTTCAAATCAAGAAACCAGACCGGAGTCCAATCTCTATTCAGTACCCTCCTCC